>PVIR01030507.1:0-20347 GCA_004026965.1 Petromus typicus | reverse complement strand
AGCCATTTCCTGTGCTATAGAAGTTTTGTTCATGAAGTCTTTCCCTAAGCCAATGTCTTCAAGAGTTTTACCTAACCTGTTTTGCAGTAGGTTTAGAGTGTCTGTTTTAATACTTAGGTCTCTTATCAACTTTGATTTTAGCTTGGTACACAGTGAAAGAGTTAGATTTAGCTTTAGCCTCTGGCAAGTTAAAACCCAGTTTTTCCAGCACCATTTGTTAAAGAGGCTATCTTTCCTCCATTGAGGAAAGAGTTTTGGCTCCTTTGTCAAAGATGAGGTGGCTCAGTGTATCTGGAGTAGTTTCTGGATCTTCTAGTCTACTCCATTGATCCTCAGGTCTGTTACTATGCCAGTACGATACAGTTTTTTATCACGGTGACTTTATAGTATAGTTGCAGGTTCGGAGTTGTGAAACTCTCTACCATGTCCCTGTTGCTTAGAATTGCTTTTGCTATTCTAGGTCTTTTGTGGTTCCAGATGAAAGTTTGAATTTTTTTCTCTCAATCTGTGAAATATGCGGTTGGGATTTCGATTGGGATAGCATTGAACGTGTAGAGTAGTTTTGGGAGTATAGCCATTTTGACAATATTGGTTCTTCCTACCCAGGAGCAAGGTATGTCTTTCCATTTTTTGATATCATCCATCTCCTTTTTCAGAATGCTATAGTTTTCAGAGTAGAAGTCTTTGACCTTCTTTCTTAGATTGATTCTTAGATATTTTATTTTTTTGGCTGCTATTTAGAAAGGGACTGAATCCCCAATTTCTATCTGAGTGGTTCTACTGTTATGTATACGAAGGCTATTGATTTTTCAACTTTGACCTTGTAACCAGCTACGCGGCTAAAATTGGCCTTTAGGTCCAGCAGTTTTTTAACTGAGTTTTTAGGATCCTCTAAATAGAGTATCATGTCATCAGCAAATAATGAAAATTTAACTTCTTCTTTTCCAATCTGTATTCCTTTTATTTCTTCTCTTGCCTAATTGTTATGGCTAATATTTCCAGAGCTATATTGAACAGAAGTGGTGAGAGAGGACATCCTTGTCTTGTTCCTGATCTTAGTATGAAAAGTTTCAATGTTTGACCATTTAGTATGATACTGGCTGATGGTTTCTCATAGAAAGAATTTATTAGTTTGTGACAGAGACAATCTATTCCAATCTTCTGTAGGGTTTTGAACATAAATGGGTGTTGTATTTTGTCAAATGCTTTTTCTGCATCAACTGAGATACCCATATGATTTTTGTCCTTAAGCCTGTTAATGTAGTGTATGACATATATTGATTTACGTATGTTGAACCATCCTTGCATCCCTGGGATGAATCCAAGTTAGTCAGGGTGTATAATCTTTATGATAATTTTCTGTATTCTGTTTGCCAGGATCTTTTTGAGGACTTTTGCATCGATACTCATTAGAGATATTGGCCTGTAGTACTCTTTTTTGGTTGGGTCTTTCTCTGCTTTTGGAATCAGGGTAATGGTCATTTCCAGGAATTAGTTTGGAAGTACTACTCCCCTTCAATTTAATTGAAGAGTTTCAGAAGTAGAGGCACTAACTCTTCTTTAAAAGTTTTATACAATGTTGAGATTGTAAGAAAAAAGTAAGGAAACAAATTTTATATATATGGGGGGGTGGTAGGGTGGGTGGGGCTATGGGAAAAAATGAGAATTAAGTTGTGTCTTATACTGGTATAAATCCCCATTATGGAGTGCAATCATGATGTGTATATTTAATGTACCAATAAAGATAATTTTAAAAAAAAAGTTTTATAGAAATCAGCAGTAAAACCATCCGGTCCAGGGCTTTTTTTTTTTTTGTGGGCAAATTTTTAATTACATTTTCAATTTCACAGATTGTTATTGGGGCTTTAACATTTCCATATCTTCTTTATACAGCTTTGGGAGTTCATATGTGTCTAGATATCTATCCATTTCTTCTACATTTTCCATTTTATTGAAGTATAAGTTTTCAAAGTAGGTGTTTTTTATCCTCTGAACTTCCTCTAGGTCAGTAGTAATTTCTCCATTCTCATTCCTAATTGCATACATATGATCCTTTTCCTTCCTTTGTGTAATGCGGTTAGCTAAGGGTCTATCAATTTTGTTTATCCTCTCAAAGAACCAACTTTTCAATTAATTGATTTTTTGAACCTTTCTCTTGGTTTCTATTGCATTAATTTCTGCCCTGATCCTTATAATTTCTTGCCTAGTGCAACCTTTGGATTTGTTTTACTCATCTATTTCTAGTTGCTTGAGGTTCAGCATTAAATTGTTTATTTGAGCTTGCTCCATTTTCTGGATGGAGGCTTTCACTGCTATGAATTTTCCCCTTAGAACTGCTTTCATTGTGTCCCATAAATTTCTATATGTTGTACTGGGGTTATCGTTTGGCTGTAAGAACTGCTCAATTTCTTCTCTAATTTCTTCTGTGACCCATTGGTTGGTCAGCAGAATGTTGTTCAGTTTCCATGTGTTTGTGAGGATCCTGAGCTTTCCTTTGCTATTCAGCTCCAATTTCAGGGCACTGTGGTCTGACAGTATACAAGGGATAACTTCAATCCCTTTATATTTGCTTAAACCTGTTCTATGAACGAGCACAGGGTCTATTTTGGAGAATGATCCATCAGCAGCTTAGAAGAATGTGTATTCTGTCTTTGTGGGGTGAAATACTCTGTAGGCATCTATTCAGTCCATTCACTGAAGAGTCTAGTTGAGCTCAAGGATTTCCTTAGTGACGTTTTGTCCAGTGGATCTGTCTCTTTGTGACAGTTGGATATTAAGGTCCCCTACTATTATTGTATTGGAGTTTATCTGGTTTTTCAAGTCCATTAGTATTTGTTTTATATAGTTGGGTGCATTAGAATTTGGAGCATAGATATTTAAGATTGTGATTTCTGTCTCTTGGATTTTTCCCTGGACTAAAAGATAGTGTCCATCTTTATCTCTCTTTATCAGTTTTGGCTTGAAGTCTATTTTTTTTGCAAATAAAATCACCACTTATACTTTCTTGCTGTTACCTGTCGCACGGAGCATTGTTTTCCATCCCTTTACTTTTAATCCATGGGTTTCTTTCTGAATTAGGTATGTTTCTTGTATGCAGCAGATTGTAGGATCTTGCTCTTTGATCCACTCTGCCAGTCTGTATTTCTTAATTGGGATGTTTAGTCCATTGACATTAATGGTTATGAGTGATATAGGTAAGTTTAGTGCTCACATGTTTTCCTGTTTTGGCCTGTGTTATTCTGCTCTTGCCCTTTCCCCATCAGTTTCTTGTTTGGTCCCATGGGTTGACTCGGTTAGGTCTCATGGATTTGTAACTTTCTTTATTTTTCTCCAAGATTTTCTTTAAAATGTTTTGGAGCAAATGTTTCTTATTTGTGAAATTTTTGAGGTGTTCTTTGTCATGGAAGTAACTTATTTCCCCATCAACTTTGAAAGATAATTTTGCAGAATACATCCGTCTGGGTTGGAAGTTTTTTTCCTTTAGGGCTTGGAAGACTTCACTCCAGGCTCTTCTTGCATTTAGTGTTTGAGTTGAGAAGTCTACTGTGATCCTGACGGGCTTCCCTTGGAATGTAACTGTTTTCTTTTCTCTGGCTGCTTTCAGTATTTCATTCTCTTTTTGCATATCTGGGACTTTTATGATTATATGCCTAGGTGTAGATTTTTTCATGTCATGGGCAAGTGGCATTCTTTATTCTTCATCTATTTGTATGTCCAATTCTTTATCTTTTTCTGTGAAGTTTTCTGCCATTATCTGTGTGAATAGCTTTTTGATGTCTTTAGCATTGTCTCCTGCTTCCTCAGTGACTCCAATCAATCTTATGTTATTCTTCTTTGAATCATTTAGGAGCTGTTGGATTGACTTTTCATTATTGCTTACATTTTTCCATAGATTATGCCTTTCCAATTCTTTGGTTGAGATCCTGTCTTCTTTGTCTGAAATTCGGTCTTTTGCCAAATTCATTCTGTTGCGTAAACTTTCATTTTCTTTCTTACTTTCCTGGATATCTGCTTATAGATGTTTAAAAGGTTCCATTGCTTTTGCTATCTTGGATTCTATCAACTCCATGATTTCCTCTTTAGCTTTATTAATCATCATGTTGACAGTGTCTAATATCTCTTCTTTCATGTCAGAGATTAGTTCTGATTTCCATTTTACTAGATCTGCTTTGGTTACCATTTCCAAGGACCCTGGAGACTGGTCTTCAAACTTCTCTATTTCCCTTCCCCCTGTATTACCTTGAGGTGAGGATCTTTGTATCTGAGACTTTGAGTGTTTCCTCATCTCTGAAAACATCTTCCCTGTTTTCTGGTGCTGTTTGTTGCAAGTCACTTTCCTCCTAAGAGTTAGGAACCTTAAAATAGCAGTGTTTCCTGGGTTGTTCTTTACAGTCTGTATTGGCACCTAAAGAAAAACCCCTAGTTCTGGCAAACCATATGAGGCACTCAATCAATACAGGCAGAACACCTTCTCCCATCTGCTTTAGAGCCAGGAAGACTGTGGCTCCTGAACTGCTACAATTGTGCTGCCTGAGATTCCAGTGGGCCAGCCTGCTCACCAGTACAGAGTCTTTGGGCTCACTTGTACATTCAGCCTGGAGGCCAGTAGGCTATAGGCCCTGTGAAGGTGCAATTGTTAGGGCTGATATTCCAACAGGCCCACCTACTGCCCAAGCCAAGGTTACCAGATGTACTTCTGCAGTTGCTGTGGAGAAAGTCAGACTCTGACTTGCTAACCTCAGTCCCTGGGCACACTTTGAACATGGGCCTGGAGGCCAGTAAGCTCTAACCCCTGCGCAGATTCAGTGACACAGACTCGGTGTCGCAGACGTCATTTCCCGAGCTGCCTGCTGCTTAACTCAGTCCCTGGGCGCTCTTCCAGCGTGGGCCTGGAGGCCGGTAAGCTCCAACCCCTGTGCAGATTCAGTGATGCAGTTTTCGTGGCGCATTCGCCATTTCCCGAGCCACCCACAGCTAAACTCAGTCCCTGGGTGCTCTTCCGGCATGGACCTGGAGTCCAGTAAGCTTTAACCCTGGCACAGATTCGGTGGCACAGTCACCGTTTCCTGAGCCACCCAATGCTAACCTCAGTCCCTGGGCCTCTGAGAAGATTCTGAAGGAAAGATGTGGTCCCCTAGGAAATGATCTTCCAAATCTTGAATTTTAATTAAGCTAGGCTTCTCTGAACTAACAACCATCCAGTCTTTTTAACCAAAATAGCCCTGTAACTGTTTTGTATTTTACTACTCCATCTTTATTTTTAATCAGTGAGATTGTTTGTCAACTTAAAATATATCCTACATAGAAGTACCTGTGTGAGTGCTTGGATTTTCATTTCTAGATTATAGTAGAATATAGATAATAATATATATCAGTAAAGTAAATAAAATTAAGTATAATTTTATCTAGAATCTATAAAAGAGAAGGCAATGCAAAATTAACCAGAGAAAGACATTAATAGCCCAAAAGATAATGAATCCATGTGTAACACATAAAGGTAATGAAATTATTAGAGTAGATAGATTGATTAATTGCTAAGATGTTTTAAGAAGCAGAACCTTTGGTGAAAGTGTTTCCACATATGCTCTTTGCCTAATAAGCCTACTACATCTGACATAAGAGCTTACTTTTACAGGGATTAAGAGTATAGCCAAGGATAAGAGTTTTTTCCTCCAACTTTCACTTAATTATTTCTCCTATCTAATTTCTTTCATTAGCAATAAATGCACATATTCCATTAATGAACTGAGTTCATTCCTGGAAGCTACTGTTGAAGTAAATCCGACAGGAAGTCGGTCAGCTCTTTTCTTGGGTAATCATTTATTCTAACAACAATGAGGAGGTCCTATATACTACGAGTCCACCCTGTTTTTTTACAGGGTGGGATGATGACCCAAATCTCTACTTCTTATAATAGTCAATATCTTTAGAAGGAATTAAAGAGTAAAATAAATAATTTCCTGTTTTATAAGTTGTGGCAAGAATTTTATGTATCTCATAATAGATTTTGCAAACTAGAAAACTTTCTTTAGTGATTTAGATAATACTGTTATGTAAGTAACTAGTTTTGCAAGATTTTATGTGTAATGGCACTTAATGCTGATTGTCTTCTGGATAATACTCATGCAGAACTTGTACTTGAGTAAATATAGATTACTTCATTGTCACTCTGGATCTACACAGTCTAAATATTGTATTTTAATCTTTCAAACTCACCCCTTATAAAGCAGTAGCAATTGGAGCTCTTATGAACATTCAGAATTATAGAGATTTATGCTGAAAAGTATAAAGAATACTTTGGTCTGGACAATTTGCTGTCATCAGGAAGAACAGATGAACTTACTGAGGGTTTTCCATAGAAATAGACTCTAAATCTAAGCCCACTGAATTCAATAGAACAGGCAAGCATTTGGGGGGACGATTTTTGTTTGTTTGTTTGTTTGTTTTTGCTATAGCCAGTGACTCACTGAAGTAAATATATCATTTTTAATCTCATTTAGACTAGGCAATATAGCCAGAAGAAAGACTTCAGTATGATTTAAATTTTGTCACCAGGATTGTGTTTTAATTGTACTACATCAGCCAAATATACTTTATTCATACTAAAATTGATTTACTTTACTTTAAAAAGGAATTAATTTTTAATGGAAAGTATTTCAATGATTATGCTAAGGATTTGCATATATTATCTTATGTTATAGTCTCAGTGATCTTACACAATAGCACTTAGAAATCATATTTGTTGTTCTGATAGATTACTATACAGATGAAGAACACTCTTAACAAATATGCCATGTTTAACACCAAAGCCAGAGTCCTTTAAACAGTCACAGCTCTCCATAGAAAAAGGCTGTTATCTTTCAATGTTTTGACTTAAAAGCAGATGCTGTTATCTTTCCTATGTTTGTGAGTATTACATGGGTTCTATAAACTCTTTCGGGTTTATCTGCAGAAGACATCCATGAAAGCATCCTGAATTTTATCAGATTCTCTCTCTCTGTACCTTTTGATACCTTCTTAATGATGTCAAGAATGATTACACAGTAAAGACCAAGAGTGGGAGAAAGATTACACCTAGCAGCACACATAAAAATGTCATTAAAATGGTGCTATTAGAGATGAAAGAAAAATTGGAAATGGTGAGGATGTGGCAAGGAAGTGGAGAAAAAGCAGCATTTCACAATATTTAGAAAAATGTTCTGATAAAATTTGAATTTTAGAATTCCATTCAGCTAAAGGTGTATCTTACTGTACCTACTTAGCAAGTTCACTACTGTGGATCCAATCCCCAAAAGCAAAAAACAAAAAACAAAAAAAGAAAGAAAGAAAACATTTGTTCTATACTGATAGAAAACAAATTATTTCCTTTTACTTATCATCTATAATCAGTGATTTCAAAAATAAAATCAAATTAGCAATACAAGGCATTGGGTGATAAGCATTTTCTATAATTCTCAGGGTAGTACTCTGGTCTAGCCACAAGTAGCCTTTCTTGCATTGATATTCAGGATGATGTACACAGTGTAATTTATTTTTGAGGTAGGATATTAGTTCACTTTTTATGTAGAGAAAGACAGACCTAGGTGTATTTTGTGGTCTGCACGTTAATACATTTATAATATGAACAATTAAAATGCACAGGATAAAATGTAGATCAATAGAGTTATTGTGAGGTTCATGTGAACTTAATGTATCAAGTAATCTATTGGGGTGATTAGCCCCTTTTGGAACCTAATGTGTCAGCTGAGCTTGTGCTGGCCACCTGCAAAGTCAGGTGTAGAAGGATGCAGAAGGGAAGTTTGCACATTGGAGATCTGAAGGATCTAGTCACTGGAGCTCCCCGCAGAGTCCCAGGAGAGTCCATATCAAGAACTTGAAGGGTGTGCACTGAAAGGCTGGAGACAGAGACCGAAAGCCATTGGAGCAAACTGAGGCTCCTCCAAAGGAGCAGAACTGAGCTTTCTTCTTTCCCTTTTTAATCATCCAGCCTCCAAGCCTAGTGTGTGATTCCACTATATCCGGGGTGGGTCTTCATTACATCAATCATCCAGACACACCAAGACCTGTGCTAAACCAGTCAAATGGGCATTTCATGTGATTACTCTTTTTTTTTTTTTAATTGACTTTTCCTAAATAAGAAAACTTGATTCTGGTAAAGTTATACACCTCCTTCAAGTATGAATCATCTGATGTGATGACTCATTCCTCCCAATAGAAGACAGTCTCATGATTATTGTTGAATTTTAAATCATGATTATCTCTTATTGTATTAAAACATAATATAAGATGAAATATTTGCCACCATAGAAATTTCCTTCAAACCGTTGATCCTCTGTTGCTCATAGTTGGCCACTGTTGTAGTGTTGTTGAGTTTGTCTTCTACCCCATTTCCAAAGAATCATATGTTCCTTTGTCATTTCACTCATCACTGACTAGAGCGAATCCTGGAATGAAGTCATTCAAGACTCCGTGATCTCCCTTCTCCACTCACTTAAAACCCACAAGGCTGTCAGGTCCATATTCTGAAACAATCTTAACTTCTTAAGTTTGCCATTCTCACTTGGAATACCAGAGTAGTCTCTGTACTTATTTCTCTATCTAGAATTCAGCTACTTCAAAGGCTTCCAGAAAGATTATACTAATATATAATTCTATAATGGAAATTCTTATGTGAATGATTTCAACTCCCTTGCCCTTTTGGAAAGACAAAGTCCGAAGATCTCAGTAAGATACACGACTCCTTCTACAGAAAGGACTCCCCTGTGGAGATTCTCTTGTGTCTATCTAGAGCGTATTTGGTATCAACATTGTTGTGACATATCTGTTTATATTTTCAAAATCCACAACAAATTCTTATTCTGACTTCATAGACAAAGTCAATCAAAGGATTCATTTTTCTGTTCCAACTGTGTTGCACTGGAATACTCTCAAAATTACATCCTGCAAGGGCATTTTTTTTTTGAGACAGGGTCTCACTTTGTAGTTCAGTCTGATCCTGAGCTCAGCCTCAAACTCATGTCACAGCAATCCTCCTGCCTCTGCCTCCCAAGTACTGGGATTATAGGCATGAGCCACCATGCCTGGAACTGTGATATGTGGTACTGATTACTGGTGGGTGTGAGTCTCCACACCCAGTATTGTATGTGGTTCCTGGGGGATCGAACCTGGCCCTTGCACTTGCAAGACAGATGCTGAAACCAATGAGCTAAATCAAGGGCCCCGCAAGGGCAGTTTTAAGATTATCTAGAAGGATGTTAAAAAGACACTAGAACCTTAAGATGAAATGTTGTACCAGATGTCTTACATTTAGAACATTTATACAATATCTTGAGAGATTAATAGGTTAGATATGAAAATATTACTCACCAACAGGACAGGTAAGAGTTTCTATTTAGTTTTTAATTTTTTTATTATTTTCTTTGCCGGATATTGAGCAATTTCAATATTATTTTATTATTAAAATACATAACTTAAAAAGTGCTGAATGTCTATGAAATTTTAACACATAATTGAAGTCATAAATACAAGTAGTATTAACATTGGCTGTAACCTAAAGTCTGCACAGTTCAATAGAGAAATGTATAGATATCATTCTGGTTAATATTAATTAAGTCTTGGAAATATTCAAAAATTTCCTTTAATAATGAAAAAACTTAATTTTAAAAATAAGTGATTCAAGCCAAAATATTTTTGTTTTGTTGCTAATTTGAAATAATAAATTAAACTGCCCAAAAGATAAAAGACATTAAAAAATGAGCAATTGAAATGAGTAGATGCCTCAGAAGAAGGGCAAATGGCCCAGAGATACAGGAAAATATATTCAGCTGATTGGAGCATCAGAAAAACACAAATCAAAATTATATCTTATTCAAGCTTATAGAGCTATCATTAAGGAATCAAAAGTCAATAAATACTAGTGAGGTTGTAATAATAAAGAACCATTCTACATTTCTAATTGGAATGTAATCTATCACTGTAAAATCAGTATGGAGATTTCTCAGAATATTAACTAAAATCCTATTCAGTTCAGCTATTCCCCTTGTAGGTATTTCCCAGAAGAATTAAAGACGTTATACTACAGTGATCCATGCATACCTATGTTTATGATAACACAATTCATAAAAGCAAGATACTCTAAACAGCCTATGAACTCATCAGCATACACATGGATAAAAAGGATGATGCATTTAATTAATGAAGCACTACTCAGCCGTAAAGAATTAAATCTGAGTCAAGCAAGAAAAAGGATGGACCTGGAGATGAGAATTCCATGTGAATAAACCAGATCTACAGTATTAAGTACTGCATGGTTTCTTTTATATGAAAAACTCAAAGTATGAATATTTTAAAGATCAACATGAAAGACATATAATAAGAAACAGAAACATAGATGATGTGGAGCTCTGGGGCTGGGAAGAATTGGGGAAGAGGGGAAAAGAAGAACTGAAGAGAATCAAAATGTCTTATGTATGTGCACCTATGCCCCAGGGGCATGTATATTATTTACACAAATCTGCTATGCTTCCCAAAAAGTGAAATAAGAATAGAAACTTAAAGATATGCATCACATATTTGGGATACTTAAGACTTCTCACCACAAGCTACAGGAGATACAGGGTATAAAATGCACAAGATTTTAAGTGTATTTTAATCCAGTGTGTTACCTTCTTTTGTTTCAAGTTAATCAGCTGTGATGACCAAGTCACATCAGACTCTAGGAGTGGGATGGGCCACGCCCTTCATTAAACCTACTCTGAGTAATATACAATGTATCTTTCTCTTGGTACATAGGAACAAATTGTTCAGAAACTTTTCATGATTAAGAATCAACTTAAAATAGTCCTGAAAACTTTCCAACGTGGTGGGTGTGAATATTTAATGAGTTTTTACAGAAAGTACCATTATGTACACATGTCTGTTTAATGGGAAAACCATTGTCAAATTTGATCCCAATTAGAAGTGACTATTCCTCCCACTTCAAAGAATTTAAATGTCCTTCCTTCATTAGAGTACAGTAGAAAATTCTTTGCAAAGAAATAGTATCTAGGCTGTTCCAGGAGTTAGGGGTGGGGGGTGGTGGAAAGACCTGGTTCTTAGTAGAAAAGAACAAATTACAAAATACAGCTGACAAATATATCTTTGTAAATGGAATGACTGGTGAAATTTGACAATATTCTTAAGTAAAAATTGACAGTTAAGCCAACACAAAATAATAGCAAGACTGAATCAGGCCAGAAATTATATGGACAAAAAAAATATCAGTAGAACATGGAGGGAAAGATATGAAGATATGAAAATAATTGAGGATGTTCCCCTGCCACATTAACCAAAGAGTGTTGCAGGTCTTGGCAGGACTTTAGAGTCTAAATACATTACTATCATTCAGTGCATTTGTATGGAAATAGTTGGGTGAATAAATACATCTCTTGACTATCTTCTATCCCCATTATAAGAAATGCCCCTCTATTTCTAGCAAACATATTTATTGTATGCATAAAATTTTGGGCAGATATATTAAACCTAAATATTTGAACTTCACCACCCTTAACAAAATCAAGAATCTTATTCAAATTTTTCTTTTGAGATAAGGCACCACCCTGGTGTTCAGGTTGGCCCTGAGCTCACTATGTAGCCCAGGTGAGCCTGGAACTCACAGAAGTCCTCCTGCCTCTGATCTCTGAGTGGTGGGATTGCAGGTGTGAGGTACCACACGCAGCATTGGTAACTGTGGATGGAACTTGGGACCTTGCACTTGCCAGGTAGATGCCAGAACTACTGAGCTAATTTTCAGCCAGTTAGTCTTATTCTTAAACTGAGAGAGATCATGTAAGTGGAAGTGCTTGTTGTTCACTACCTTAAGATTTGGGTCATTTAAATGTGCTACAACTTCTATTTTAGCTAAACAAGTGCTGTGTCTCAAGATGTACTCCATATAACTGGCACTGAATAAACTCACTGGCCTTTAAAATGTTTAGTTAGATTGACTTCCCAAACAATTTAGTCTTGGTTCATTTGTCTCCTGAAAATGTGTTTTGTTTCCAATGTCTCTCTTTGTGATAGAACCACTAACCCTTCTTGGTCCACATAGAATAAGACAGACAATGTAAATATGATTAGTCTATCAAATGGGAGACATATCTTCGTGTGAGCTTCCAAAGTTTGTGTTCAGCCAGTTGAAGAACAGGCTGTCCTTGCTTGAAGCAATACACAAGTTTGTTTCTTTTTCACTCTCAGCAGTCAGTGCTTCTGAGGAAAGCCTTCTGAGGAATAATGGCTGCTGATGTAAGTTTGAAGTCAGAAGAAAATGAACATGGAGAATTCCGACGCTGAGTCATTTGCCCTGGCACACCTCTGTGGTCCCCGAACTGCCCTGACTCTGTGGGCTGTAGTTAAATTGCAGACACACGGGAAGGCAAGTGACCAGGTGTCACTTCAGCTCTCCACACAGGGAAGAGGAGGAGGTATGAAAAGAAAGGTGTGGAAACTAGTGACTCAAATCACTTCGGCTTTCCTAAGCGAGATGGCTCGAGTAGAGGAGTAGGTGGGCACCAAAGTTTAAAGAGAACTTCCATGAACCGACACATTCTTTCCTAAGCATTCTCCTTGCCATTCCAACATAGAAGGACATGTGAGGACAGCTCACCTAGGTGATTTTTACTGCCTACTCTGTTTGTTGGCCATAAGAGAGCCAAGTAGCCTTTTGGGTCAGGCTTTTAACATAATGCGCGGACTCTTCCACAAGGCACAGATCTGAGATTATGAATCGAACACAAGCCTCACTTGAGATCCTACCGCTCCTCTCCATCATCCTGCCTTGTCGATGTCTTGCCTGTCAGCATTTTCACAGTGCAGGAGCTTCTCACATGTTTCTTAGCTGATATTTCTCTTTCTGCTTTTCTCGTTAATGACTGCACCCATTTTCACTTTGCTTGTGAAGTTACACTTGCTCAGACAATTCTTGCCTCGATCCTTCTTTAAACAGACAAAATATTAAATGCACAATGATGTAAGCATCTGTTTCATATTTGTCTCCTTTATGATGTTTTAAGTTCCTATTTTACTTTCTCTTATATCTAACAACTTGGAAGACAGCTGATATCTAATGAAGATGATCAATACATATTCACAGAGTGGATGAGTTGATGAAATAAAACCTAAATCAATTTTTGATAGATATTTCATTTTTGGGCGTTATGATAGTGAGGTACAATTTCAGTAGCAAAAAACATCTCCTCCCAAGAGGTATCCCTAAGGACCAGAGATACCAGTTATTGTACTTGATTTGAATTTTCTACTCTCTTCTCTTAGTGAAAGTAGTGTTTCACAGAATAACAAGAGCACACCAGACTAAATGGACCACATAAAGAATTAAATTTAAATGACTGTAGACTTTGAATCCTGTTTCTTTTTGGTTTCCTTGTAGAAGGCCACGATAGATACTTCTTAGGCAAGTCAAAAGTCTAAAACTCCTCACAATGTGAAAGAGTTTAATATGGCATAGGTATATGCGTGCATATGAGTTCACAACAATTGTGTAGAAATAACTATTGTCTTATGAATTATTTATTTATAACCATCACGAGAAATAAGCTTGAATTACCATTCTAATTCAAGAAATATATAATCTGATTGTTGCAATGACATTAACAATCAACAGTTCCTGCCTGAACGCTATGACTGTGAGGGTTGGAGTGATCCTGATAACCTCAATGTGTCACCTTTCTCTGTTGCTTATCTGTTAGATTGTTTATTACTATAATGAAATACCTGAGTGCAGCTACCTGGAAAGAAGGTCCAGGAGGGATCACACTCCGAGCAACCTACTCTCGCGAGAACTCATTCCGGTCGCCCAGCACTTCACCCCAGGGAGCCCTTCTGACAGCCAAAGACCTCTTGCAGCCCGACTCTTCCAGGTCCGCCGTCACAACCAGGCCAAGATGAGGGTCAGGCCTCCGACACAGCAAACTGAGGAGCAGCATAGCGAACTCAAGCCACGCCCCTCTGTTGCCGTCTTCCTTTGGCTATATTGTAGGATACTGAAGAAAATGCAGTTGCAGCAGGTGTTGCACTAGTCCGCTGCTAAGGACCTGCTGATCTGCCTACCTCCTGTGAGAAAACATTTCAACCGGAAATTCTAAAGTGTTCATCCCATTACAAATGCTCAGTGTGAACTCCGTGATGGGTCTAGCATTCATTTGTCGTATATTTGAAATATTGTCAAGTATTCAGATTATCTGGAATGTTTCCAACTGCTCAGATTATGTCTTAAAAATTTCGTTATTCATAGGCTGATACAAAAATGAAAATATAATTCTATAATCATATAAGTACGGTTTCTTGTTACATTATTGGGTTGCGAGTGAAATTTGTGTCTTCCTCTATAATTTTTTTACCATTATCTAAGTTAATTGGATATTTATTTTATACTTTTATACTTAGCTTTATATGATGTATTTTAATTAATCTTTATAGTAATCTTCAGAGTAAGATTTTGTAGTCTCTAAAAGCAACATAGTACACAAAAACTTAAAAGAATTATCAAATTTTCAGCCTCAGGGAGAGTCAAGATGACCTGAGGATCATGAACACAGTTTTTCTTCATCCAAAACTGGATTTCTAAACTGTACTTTCTATTGCTATGTAAGACAAAACATCTATACTACATTCTCTAATCTTGAAAATTCTATTAAGTATCATAAACATTCAGGCTTAAAGATTAGAATTTTTCCCTTTTCACAGAATAGAAGATAAAATTATATTTTAGGAATATTTAATGTAGCCAAAAAAATCTCACTATGTCAAGTAAGTACATTGCTTTATAAATTATTTCAGCCTTTTGATATGGTTGCAATTTCATTCAGTATACCATTGATTTAGAATAGTTCAATGTGTTTTTCAAAAACAGGATTTATCATCCAATAGTTTGGCTACAAATATTTTAAACTCTAGTCAAAAGCAAGTGAGCTCTAAATAAGTCTTTATTTTATGTGGAGCTCAAATAATACCAGCAACAAGAGTGGTGAGTAAAAATGGCTTACAAAGCATTGCGATATTGCCAAGCATGGTTGGTTTACAGGAAGGACTTTTCCAGGTCTTAGAGAACAGAAAGACTAATAGCCACATCACAGCAATTACAATTAGCTATAAGGTAATTAAATTACATTCAATATTTTTCCACTGTAGTTTACTTTATGCATAGTTTCAGTTTGGAAAAATCATCATGTTTTGAAGTAATGTTATGAAAATATTTACAGAATCTACTTAGAAATATATAGATATTAATAATCTGTAAGAATTGACTTTTTTTTTTTTGAGACAGGGTCTTGCTTTGTAGTTCAGGCTGGCCCTGAACTCACTATGTAGCCCAGGTGAGCCTCAAACTCACAGCAGTCCTCCTGCCTCTGCCTCCTGATTGCTGAGATTACAGGTTTGAGCCACCACGCCCAGCACTGAGGTGTGTGATTACTAGGGATAAATTTAGGACCTTGCACTTGCAAGTCAGGAACTGGAACCAATGAGCTAAATTCCCAGCTCCCAATCAAAAAATTGATTTTTTTTGAGACAGGATTTAATTTTATATTTCAGGCTGTCCCTGAGCTCACTATGTAGCACGGGCAACCCTCAAACTCACAGCAATCCTCCTGCCCCTGCCTCTGGTGTGACACTGATTGCTGATGGGTTTGAGTTTCCAGTGAGTCTCCACATCTGGCATTTTTGTATATGGTTACCAGGGATTGGACTGGAGACTTTGCACCTGCAAGGCAGACAGCAGAGACACTGAGCTAAATCCCTGGCCAAAAATTGACAATTTTAAGGAGTGCTCTCAAGCACAATCAAGAATCCCTTAACCTTTTAATCAAACACTGAATTGTATAATATATGGCAATATATCAAGTGAAGAGCTGCATTAGGAATACCACTTACCTTTTTTTTTTTTTTTTTTTTTTTTTTGAGACAGAGTCTCGCTTTGTAGTTCAGCTGGCCCTGAGAGCTCACCCTCCAGCTCACATCACAGCAATCCTCCTGCCTCTGCCTCCTGAGTGCTGGTATTACAGGCATGAGCCACCATGCTCGGCACTGTGGTATGTGGTACTGGTTGCTGCTGGGTTTGAGTCTCCATGCCCAGTATGGTATGGTATGTTGAACCTGGGCCCTTGCGCTTGCAGGACAGGCTCCAGAACCACTGAGCTAAATCCCTGGCCCCCACCACTTACCAATTTTTAGAATTACTTGACTGGAAGCTGAACAGGAGAGTCTTTCCCCCTATTTTGATATGTACATAATCCAAGTTACATTTGCATGGGAAATATGTTCCTTTCAATGGATATTAACATCTTCATTGAGACATATTTTACATATCACAAAACTCTTATTTTGTGTCCATGATTCATTGTCTTTTTATATGTTCTTCAGGCTCTACCTTTACTACAGCCTTGCTTATGGGTTATACTCTTTTCTATGACTTCTTGTGAACTGAATCGAGAGGCAATAATTTATTCAGCCAGCTATATTTTCATTAATTCACAATCATTTTTAAAGATTTATTTCCTCCCCAGAAATTCACTGAGATAAATATGGGGATAAAAAATAAGAGATATCACTTTTTTCTTGTATGAGAAAATTAAGATATAAATGAGTTCCAGTATATACAACTGATATTGTGAAATAGAAAACATTCAAAAGGAAAGAAGGTTTAGGGGTAAATAACGAGGGGGAATATAATGTGATAGTAAACAAGAAAAAAAGGAAACAAAGCTTATGTACATGGGGGGGTTTCAGGGCGAAGGCAAGGGGAAAAATGAGAAGTTGTGTCATATTCTGGTACAAATTCTCAATGTTGAATGCAATGATGATATATATTCATAATGTACCAATAAAAATTTGAATTTAAAAATAAAAATAAGAAATATCAATAAAATCTTAAAGTAATTCAGAGTAAATGAATTACTTCTGTCTCAGACACCATGTTTAGCATTTTCCATAAACTAATATATTTTGCTACTTAAGAGCAACCTAGGTGCAATATATGAAAAATATATTTTAGGCATAAACAGCGTTGGTCATAGACTACTAGGAAGACGTGGTCTATATTTACCCAGTTGTTAAGTTACTGTGATAGTTCACTGTTGTGTCAGCTTGGGTAAGATACACCAACAAAAATAAATGAGTGTAGATGTGAGTGTGGCTGAAAACTTACTAAAAACTTGCTGGGATTTATGGGATATGAAAAGCAGTGACCAATAAAATTGTGCCTCAAGTGAGATAAAGGAGAAACAAAGAAAGAAGCCTCACCTGTTTCCTCAGACATACTCTAGACTCATCTTCAGCTTGGACATTGTCTCCTGGTGACCAGCGCAGACCTTTCAGCTTCCGTACATGACAGTGAGCTCCGAGCCATGGGCTAAGTCCTCCAGTCTCCAGCACACAGACAGCCTTTCTGAAGTCTTCCACACCTGGCTGTGCGGGCGGCCATTTTGTAAGCCAACATGGTAGATTCTTATATTTTTGTATATCTTGCATTAAATCAATTTTTGTTAAACATTGATATAAATACTGTTACAGTAGGACACAAGTATTATGTCATAAAAACACTTCTGGAATAAACAATAAATAAATGTAAATAATACCTTTAAGAAGGATACTACTACAATAATTCTCCATTAGCTATAGTCCCATCATTAAAGTTGAAGTAGGATTGACTTTCACTCATTTACACACATACATGTGAAGCGTAACTGAATAATACAATGTACGCTTGAATTTTTTAAAGATTATGGGAAAAAAACACATTGCCCTGGATACTCTCAAAATTGTCTCCTCACTTTTAACATATTCATCCCATGGTCCTAATCATTTTGTGCAGCAGTTTGAGGGTCCTTTTTCCTGAGAGTCTTCAGCTGCACTGTCCTGGTTGGTTGCATTAAGTCAGTTTCTCTGCTAAACATTTAAAACAGAAGAAGATGAGTACTACATATACTACAAATAAATGTCATATATTTTATTGATATCTCTTCTTTTTTATCCCCACTTATCTCAGTATTTTTTGTAAAATAGATCTTCAGAAATGATTATGAATATTGATGTTAATGACCTTGGCTGTCACATTGATCCAGTGGGCACGTGTATATATGTGTATTTGTGTTTGAGTGAGTGAGTGTGGGTGGGTGGGGCACTTGGTAATTGTAGAGATACATGAGTTGAGAATAGTTTCATTCCCTAGGAAAACATGTAACATTTCTCAGAAATTCTATGATTAATGCTGAAGTCTGGGAGACTGGGAAAGTGGAACATAACTGATTTCTTCTTTACAACATGTAGACTTCTGAAGCAAGAGTCAACGCTTTAGCCCATTGTGAAGAGTTGAATGTCTGTGACCCACTAAAAACTACTTCATAGGCTGGAGCCCTGGCCACTGATGTGATGGTTGTTTCTATTGCTAAGGAACCAATCAAGTTTCATTCAGTCATGAAAGCGTGGTTCTCATAATGAACTAGTGTCAATAAAAAGGAAAGACACAGAGACCTCTGTCCCCAGCATAACCAGAGGGAAGAAGCCACAGAAGCAGTGTGAGGTGGCTGGCTTATGAAGAGAGTCACTCCTCAGAAACCAGTAGCTGTCGGACTTCTTTTGGTAGAATTCTGAAAGAATTCTCTGTTGTTTTAGCTCCTCATTCTATGGCATTTTTCTACAGTGCCCTGAGCAGACTACAATGCTTGATATAAGAAGTCATCCAGGAAATAGAAGAGGTTGCCTCTTCATGGAACCATACATATCCACCTCCAAAGTCCTCCAGATACACCATTTGTACATTTTAGTTCACTTGATAAATAATTACTTGTTATATGCCTTGATGTGTGTAGAAATCTGAAATATGGGGTATGTGACAGTTAGGACATAATTTCCTCCACCCATAACTCAAATAGTTGAGGGATACAGTCCACAGCCAACTAACGCCACAGCAGGAACATCATGACAGACAGCAATGGTGGAGAAACGGTATTAAGTACATGGTACCCAGGGGGCAAAATAGAGAACAGTGCTAGAAAGGAAAAGGCCAGGGGCCAAATACAGCACTGAAGGTTAGGATTTTATGGCTCATTTGGAAGTACCTGAAAGTTTGCTCCTTCTACCCCCTGGTGGCTTCCAAGCCAGTCAAGAGGACAGAAGGAAGCTAAGCTGTCATGTAGAGACAGTTTTACCACAAACATCTTGCCTAGAAATGAAAATAAGTTCCTAATCCAAATTTTGACACAGCTTATGAGGAAGGAAGGCCCATGGTTCAAAGACAAATAAAAGAGCAATCAAATCGGCATGCTCATTAAGATTCCTAAGCCAGAAAGTGAGCTGAGGTTGGTTTAGTGCTAAAAAATAAGAAAAGGAAAAACAAAGCAGCAATTCAGCTTTGTGAGCAGAGGAAAACCATATACCAAGAAATGGTACTCGCTAGCATATGAATTCAGACTTATCTTTAAAGCAATATTAATTTTTAAATTTAATTTAACTTTTCATCAAAGTCTTACTTGAGTGAGTTTAAAGGATCAATTAGTTCTGCAAAGCTGTATATGGAAAAAATCAGATGTCAGCCATTAACTATCAGTAGAGGCAAATATTTTTCAAATTTGTTAGACAGTTCTGCTGATAAGTGACAAACTTATATAACCACTTATTGATTTTTCAGCTTTAAGTTTGTTGTATTACGTGGATATACTCGCTCTCATAATTCTCTTTCTCTTACACACACCCACATAAACACACACACACACACACACACACACACACTCTCTCTCTCTCTCTCTCTCTCTCTCTCTCTCTCTCTCTCTCTCATTTATTTCTCACAAGAGTTCTATGAGGTAGGATTCATAAGCTTATTTTTCAGGTGAGGAAAATAATTCCCAAAATCACTCAGCTTGAAAATGAGAGGGGGATATTTGTACACAAGGCCAAAGCTCCAAAATTATTTGTGCCCTTATCTGTAACTGAAAACTTTCCCTCCTCTGTGATCGCTTTTGCATACACTGTTCTTATTGACTATATCTGATGTTCATTCCACATTTACTCACAAGTGTTCTCTTATTTTATAGATTTCTTCCATTAAAGTTTATCACATATACTATACTTTTTTGTGTTCTGACCAGAGTCTCTTATTATTTCTTGTTTTCAGAATATATTTACTTACAGCAATCTTTACTTAATATCTTTGCTTTCACTTCTTGGAAATTTCAATTTGAAAAATTTCTCTTCCTTGACGAATCTGTTCTGTTGTCTTATACTCTGAGTAATTACTTTGAAGATTACTATACACAGTGAACTCACTACTGGCATTCTTTTATTATTTTGTCATGACATT
>PVIR01030506.1:0-20187 GCA_004026965.1 Petromus typicus | reverse complement strand
TATTTTGATACATGTGTATAATGCAAATATTTCCTTTTTTATTTTTCTAAGATGTTGGCTGATTAATCAAACTTTTAAAAAACACTATGACATTTCATAGTCAACACTTTTTTTATTTTCACTAAGAGCTATTGCCCGTTCTAATCGTATAGTCTTATTCTGTTTTCCCCTGGGAGGCTCCTAATTATAGCTTTTAATTTTGGGTATGTAACTCATTGCAAATTAGTCAGTAGAAGTGGGAAATCAGAAATGAGGTTCATTTATTTCTTTGGTTCTTTTCAATTGTTCCACCACCATGACTGAAAAAAATTTTCCTTTCCATAATGAATAGTTCTAACAGGCCTGATGAAAATCATGTGAAATATGTGTGGATGTTTTTTTGAACTCCATTATGTTCCAAAAATCTATTTACTCTTACTTATAATAATACCACACAGTCTTAATTATAGTCTGTGGAAAATTTTGATGTCAAGTAGAATAAACTTTCTAATGCAGCTCTTTTTAGAGAATATTTTAGCCACTCTGAGTCCTTACCATAGAGCTTTAAGAAGCAACTTATTAATTTTTACAAAAAATATATGCTGAGATTTTGAATGATATTGTGCTGAGTCCATAGGTGAATTTGCAAAGAAATTATGTCTTAAAAACACAACTGTTTCAAATGATAGAAATTTTTTGTGTACCCCATTAGTGAGGCCTTCCTTCATTTCTCTTGGTTATATTTGTAGTTTATTCACCTGGAGAAGTTTATTTTCTAAATACTTTATATTTTCTGATGCTGTTATAAATGGAAACGAGTTGACTGGTAGTGTCAGAAAATTTGACTTTTATATATTAAGCTTGTATAGTACAGCATTGTTGTACTGAACAGAATTCATTACTAGTTTAATTAATAAAGTGGGATTTGGGGAAGATTATTTGGACTTTCACATAAACGGGTATATTTCACACAAATTTGGCCTCTCCCTTTTTTGCCTGTGTTCTCCTTCATTCTCTCACTTTATTACTTTATACTATTATAATTTAACATTTCTGGTTAAAAGGCTTTCATAGATCTTTTTTATCATCCTGAAAAAATTCCTTCTAAGACTCACTTAGGTTTTGCCTTTTAAAAATCATGATACTTATTTCTCAAATACTTTCTCTGCATCTATTGAACTGACCACATGTATCATAAATTGTCTGTTAAAGGAGCAAATTGCATCAGTTCTCAAATATTAAGCCAGCTTTGCACTACTGTAAAAAATTCCAATTGATTGTGATGCAACCATTTTTTAATGGGATTTAACTTACTAATAATACCTAAAGGATTTTTGTGTCTATGTTCTGATGGATATAAACTGTCTTGTTGTTAGGACTTTGCCAAATGTGAGGTTCAGTGATGCTGACATGATAAAACGTTTTGGAAAGTCTTTCACTTATTTTCTTTGAGAAGTTTATGTGATAATATACTTCTTGTATGTTTTTTCCTGTATGTTTGATAACATTCACAGG
Source organism: Petromus typicus (assembly GCA_004026965.1). Taxonomy (NCBI): domain Eukaryota; kingdom Metazoa; phylum Chordata; class Mammalia; order Rodentia; family Petromuridae; genus Petromus; species Petromus typicus. The sequence goes on along the minus strand of PVIR01030506.1, from coordinate 18,693 downwards.
TGAAGTACTCTGGGTTGCAGTTTCTCCTTGTGTAAGACCCTTTAAGTTCACATATTTCCTTAATCAATACTGGTCTATTTGTTGTTCTTGTGGACTTCTTTTCTCAAAAGTTTATTCATCTAAGTTGTGGAACACATCAGCACTGAATTATTTATAACAGTTCCCTGTGATTATTATAATATCTGTAAGACTTGATGATATGTATATAATTTCCTTAGTTTCTGATACTGGTCTTCTTATTTTCCTTGATCAAACTAGTTAATTATTTAATGAACTGAATTTTACCTTTCTTTTTAACTTTTTCTTTTTAAGTCTTGTAATTGATCCATTTCACTCCTTTTTCCTAACCATTTGGTCTTTCTTCTCAACAAATGAGACAACCACAGTCTAGCAGGATGATTTTTTTCATTGAGGACAGAAAAGTGCCCTCAAAGAAGGACTTGTGACAATTTCAAAAAGATACCAAAATACAAGCTGTTAATAAATTTATTTTAATAATGAGTTATGTGAAAACAAAAGTTCCAAAGTTTTGGGACAGAGAAGGCAAAAAAAAAAATGTCAGACTATTGCATTTTCAGAGAGCTGTTTTTAAAATTTTCTTTCTTCTCCTGCTATGAGAACAAAAGATCAACTTAATGAAGGCTGGGTAAAACAACAGTCTTTTTGGACATCTTTCCCTTTCCTGTTGGAAAAGCAGGGAGTCCTGATGTGAATCATATTGCTTTCCAAAGTGCAGCTGACATTCCTTTTATATAAAAAGGGAAAGGGGAACTAAAACAAAACAACCTGCTTTGGAAGGTACCAGATATGCCAGGCAAGACACAACAGCAGCTCCTTTGTACTATTCAAAGAATTGCTCAGAATGCCACCATTTCTGTGGCCTTCATTTAGGTTCTCATTTTTATAGTATGTGTTTATTGTTCAATTACCAGACCAATTATAGTTTTTCTTTTTATTTGTTCTTTTTTATTACCACTTGGGACAAGAAAAAAGATCATTGGTGAGAGACATTGTATTTATAGCAGGTTTTCAACCTTACTGATTAGAATGCTTTCTAGGAAGTCAACGAGTCATTGACATAATCTAAAAACAGCCTCTCAGATTAGAGTCATCAGGCCAATGGAAATATTTCCCACTAGTGGAAAGACACAAGTGTGAGCTGACTCGGTCGGTGAGAGGTACATGGTCTCCTTCAGGACCTGGTCTTTGGTCCACTGCTTCTTGTGCTTCTTTTATCATTGATGTGGAGAGGGAAGCACACTCCTGGATGTTATGGGAAAACAATCAGTAAAAATTCAAAAGTAAATAGATTCTTAAAACTTAGTTGAAAAATAACAGCTTGAATATCAAGGTTTTAAAAAACACCTGGTTTAGTGTCTGAGTTAGACTGCTGTGTTGGTGTCTGAATTCAATTACATTGAGTTTATTCTGAAAAATGCCTGATTGTTGTGCATGTTGTATGTGTGTGTGTGTGTGTGTGTGTGTGTGTGTGTGTGTATTAAGTTGAATTAGTGGTTGTGGGCAGCAGGAGTGAATCATGAGCTCAAAAGATGTGTATGACTGAGAATGACATCAGTATTATCACACAGAAAAAGGAATATTCTCAGAGAGGAGAAGGAAAAAGATCATAGTCTCTTCCAGGACCAAGCTAACAGACCAGTTAAGACCTCCTTCATGATGTGACAGAAAGAGACAGAACGAACCCATGTTTGGAAGTGATTTCAAATGGTTGTCCCCGTGTGTCCAACACCACGTGTTGCCCGAGAAGTGATTTGCATTCAAGGACATTGTCAGACCCTTTGTGATGTTCCCTCAACCACAGACAGCTTGACTGCTTTACTTATGAGCTTTAGTCTTCTTGTCTCTGGCTGAGCTATGCTTATGTACAGGAGAGAGACTTTGAAGGCTGAGCAGAGGAGCCTTCACTGACCAACTTGGGTTACAACCAGCCCTCGGAATGAACTGGCTTGTAAGTCACCCTTGATTTACTCCCCCGTTGACTAAACCTGAGATTTTCTCTATCAGTCTTGTTGCTCCGATCTCTAATAACTTCTCTTCAGATCATGGGGCAGCTGCCTTCTTCCTGAGTTCAGTTCTTCTCTTTAGCTCATTCGGGGACCTGAGCATCTGTTGCTAGAGCCTGGCTCCAATACCATCTACCGCCAGATCTTCCTGAGTCCTGCCTGGCCTTGTCATTGCTCTCTTTCATCTGCCTGGACTTCCTGGACTACATGGTTCCTAGGACCAGAGTTCGTCATCAACATACAGTTTTTTGATCTAGCGGCATTCCTGCCTGAAGAGAACAATCTGGGAACGTTTCTTTCTTTCTTTTTTTTTTTTTTTTAGGTTTTTTGAGACAGGGTCTCGCTTTGTGGTTCAGGCTGGCCCTGAGCTCAGCCTCAAACTCACATCACAGCAGTCCTCCTGCCTCTGCCTCCTGAGTGCTGGGATGACAGGCGTGAGCCACCACGCCCGGCACTGTGGTATGTGGTACTGGTTGCTGCTGGGCATGAGTCTCCACACCCAGTATGGTATGTGGTTACCAGGGACTGAACCCGGGTCCTTGCGCTTGCAAGACAGGCGCCAGAACCACTGAACTAACTCCCCTGCACTGGGAACGTTTCTTAGAGGCAAAGAAGTGGGCAGAATATGTGCATTCTGATGCTAGGTGGCAGGAAGGACTGGTGGTTCCTGTCACCCTGCTCACTAATTGACAACAGATGCTCGGAAATTCTGGAGCCAGGCATTTATCTGTCAGTGCAGAAGTCCGTGGGAAAGCACCCGTGATTACCAGACCTTTGCCTTTTTCTTAGAATGAGAGATCTGAGAAATCTTCATAAAGGAGAGGGAGAAAGGACCAAATTATTACAGTCACTTAATGTCACTAGTATACATTAAGGAAAAATAAATCCCCAGAAGCTGCTTGTACTTCTTTTCCTAAGACTAGTTCTGAGTGTTCTAGTTAATTTAGTTATAGAATTTGACAGCTGAAAATCAAGCAAATATGCAGCACAGGGAGCCCTATATTCCAGTATATAATATCATACAATGCTCTGGAAAATAGCATAAATCTTTATTCTCTGTGAGACACTTGTTCTGAAATGTCTATTGAAGGGTTCCTAATCTTCCAACCCCCACTGCTATTTCTACCCATAGCACTCTACCCCCTTATTTTTATTTATTACTTGGCCAGCAGGACTGTCTGCTGCTATTGTGTTGGAACAACTCAAACTATGCTGACATAGTATATCATTTTGGATTTCCATGTTTCCACTTAAATTCTAGACAGCAAAGAGACTAAGCAAAGTGAATTATAAAGAAACAGAGCTAAAAATCTATGAAAAATTTTGCTGAAATGTTTAGTTCCTTTTGCCAGTTTAAATATTTGGAGCAATCCTATCCAGAGATATGAGAGGTGAAGTTGAGGGAGGGTGAGTATTTTAAATTTATTGTAAAACCTATTTTTGGCTCTCATATATCTATATTTCAAACAATTGGAATCCTATAGGAATGAAGTACGTTTAATATTCTAAACACATTCTCTGTTATCTGCATTCTTTTGTTTATATTGTTTGCTGTAACTCCTAATACTTTCATCTATTTCTACCTCTTATCTTACCCATCAAATTATAGTTAGTATTGAGCAGCAGTTGTTATTTCTAATGAGTTTTCCTTCAACTCCTAAGCTGGATTAGATTATTGAGAGTTGATTCACAATGACTATGGCAGACAGTCAAAATGATCACGTAGCAAAGAAATCCGTGAGGAGCCCCAACCCGGGAGAGGAGACTGATGTGCTGAGAGCAGGCCGGCTTCGTCCATATGGTACCAGTGGATCTCCTTACATCATAGACTGGTAAGTTAGATGGAGGTGCTCTCGGTGGTCAGAATGGGTGGGGCCCTCGAGGGAGTCAGGGCAGAGGTTGAGAACACATCACAACCATGGCTGGAGGTGCATCTGTCCAAGGCCAGGACTCAAGATAAAGATGGAGTGACCAGGCCGACAGGCCTCCCCGAGGGACAAGCAATAACCTGAAATTGGTATCTCCTGGTTCAGCAGAGTCCAGATAGACAAGAGTTCCCCAGATGGGTAGCAAAGACCTCCTGACACATTCTTTCCAAGTTCTTTTCTTGCTACATGACCTGTTTCCACATCAGATCAATATTACCTAAGTGCCTCTGTCTGTAATCTTATCGGTTGGTCATATTTTGACCCACGTAGTACCTAACTTGTGATTTTGTATCCACCCACGATTTTGCTCTATGAAACCCCCTTTGATAAGTGAGCTCTGTGGTAACCTCCTGTCTCTTGGGAGCTATCCCTTGATGCAGTTTTCCTATTCTCAGCCTCAGTTGTATTTTAGCATTCATTCTTTGATTTCAGGAAACACAACTCAGTGTATCAGACAGTGTATCTAGAGGGTTGGGAGTTATGTTTTTCTCCATATCACTCAGTTTTTGATCACAATGGATATTTATACCATGAGCAGGCCATAGTGAACCAATCCTCAAGTTTGAGAACTAATTTCTAATTTTTAATGAAGGCTCACTGACACATAAGTGTTATTGCAAGAGATAAGACTAAGCTTATAGGGAAGGAATCAAATAATTTCTGGTTGAGAAAAACTCTACAAGTAGTTTGGTATACATCTATCAATAAGGTGCACATAGGTCTTTGTGATATTGTATTCGCACACTTGAGACATGCATATTGTAAGGTTGCTAGCTCTTTACTTGCCTAAGTCTCAGATAAGACTATCAGTCATTTCTGTGAGCATTTTAACTTGTTTTCCCATACATTTCTTCTTGTCTAGCACTATTCTTTCAGTATAAGAGGACATAAAGTATATTTGAACAATTTTTGCTATGTTGGATATCTAAACTAAATTTTTTTCCTATCTCTGGTTTTTTTTTCACCAAACTTAGACATGAAGGAGTTGTACTTAGAACATTCTAAATCAGTTTTAGTGTAAGTGCTTATTGTGCATTTAATGCCTAGTTCCAAGGGTATCTAAAAAACTAATGTAAATTAACAAGGGGCCCAATTTCATAGGGACAGGGGACTCAGGCTGGACAGGGTAGCTCGAGGAGGCCAGTGCTACAGTTGTCACCTCCAAAAGAGCTCAGCAAGCAGGTCCTTCCTGGGGCTCAGTCTGGTGGAAAGTGTGAGAATGGGACACTAAACCTTGTGGCTCTGCCGTCATCAGGGTGGGGCATTTCATTAGATCAGAATGGACCACCCAGGAAGCAGTAAGATCTACTTTCTGAATGAAGCAGGAACTGAGCCAGGGACCAGGACTCTGGAAAAATATGTTACAGGACAAGGCAGGAACCTTAAGAAACTGGAACACAATCTCTCTTCCAAAAAACTGGATACAGAAGGTCCACTAAATGCCCAAGATTCACTTGGTGACGGTTGAAGAGAGAAGTTGCAGTTTCTAGAGGCAGGACATGTGGACACCCTCGAGCTTGCCCCGAGCACATCACACACTATTCTAAGGATTATAGTCCAATGCAAGTCTCCCAAGAAAGATCAGCACGAGCTTATTTTGTAAGAACTGTTATAATAGGGACTCTGGCAACAGCCTTTTTCTCATAAGCTCTAAGATTGCACCCAAATGGAATTTACGTTCAAATTACCTTGCAGCAAGTGATCTGTTACCAGTATGCATACCAAGGAAGGTGGAGGACAGTTTCTGAACAGCACAGCATATTGAACTGCAGTGAAGTCATTTTCTTGGCCATCTGCAGAGCAAGTCAGAGCTAAACCACCAACTCGGGTTGCCTGGGATCCGAAGGAAGATAACACACTAACATTGTCATAAAAATCTTCACGAAGATAACTGGGTCAAGTTCCAAACCTCATTGAGCCTGTTTGCATTACAGACTACTTTTTAACATCACACTTGCAAAAAGATAACTGCTTTGTACATGGATGACTGCAATAGGAGGCGCAGGGCAATATGGGTTATCAAAACACATCTCTCTTGCTGATGCATCTTTACAATGTTTTATCATGATCTCGTTCTGTGTTTACCTCCCAGCTAGACACTGTGATTCCTCAAGGAACTAGCTTTGTACTTGAAGATTGTGTGCATATTTGCTGTGGGATAGACCAGTACCTCTCCGCCAGAGTCTGTTTTCTGTTTCTCAGACCACAAGGCTGGATCTGTGACCCCTAACACTACTGTACTTTCACACACACATATGAAGCTGCTTTCACTCAGTGCTTTGGACTAAAGAGGCCAGAAAATCAAAATGCATCCACTGTGTTACAAATAAGAGATGCCCAGATCCCAAATCTGGAGAATTCTCACTGATTTGGATCAATGGAGTCTCATTGTAAAACCAGGCCAGTCACTAACGCTGTGCGAATGTATTCAGAGAACTTTTCCTCAGTATCATCCGTAAGTGAAGGTTGAAATGCAGAAGTTTCAATCACCAAGCTTTCTGAGTTGATTCTTCTCTCAGGAGTGATATTTTGGGAGGGTTCTAATGTAAAATATATGGATTTTTAACTGTAAATTTATTTATTTATTTATTTTTTTGAGACAGGGTCTCGCTTTGTAGTTCAGGCTGGCCCTGAGCTCAGCCTCAAACTCACATCACAGCAATCATCCTGCCTCAGCCTCCAGAGTGCTGGGATTACAGGCATGAGCCACCAAACCCTGCACTGTGGTATATGGTACTGGTTGCTGCTGGGTGTGAGTCTCCATGCCCAGTATGGTATGTGATTACTGGGAATCGAACCCTGGCCATTGAACTTGCAAGACAGGTGCCAGAACCACTGAGCTAAATCTCTGGCCCACCGTAAAATTTTCTTAATAAAAGTTTGCTTTTTCTTTCTTTCTTTTTTTTAGTGAAAGGGTGTAGAAAGTGTGTCACCTCTAGCCAGATATATTCTCTAGTTTTTTTCTTTTCTCTTTCTTCTTCATGAACCTTGTGCACATTATTTTTCCTTTCAGGAAAACATTCTTTGTTCATTTTCTTTCTTTTCAACCCTTGACTCAATATTTATTTGTGGTGATAAGAATAATCTAATGTAGGGAGACCATATTCATTGCCTAAAATTACCTTTGATCTTTCCAACCTCTCCATTTATTTTGAGCATCTTCTAGATCTTGAGTACTTCATAATGATCCTTGTGACAAAGTCAGTTTGTTTGAAAATTGGACAAGTAGTTTGCAAACCAATAAAATACCTTCCAAGCGTGGCAGGAAGTCTGACTCAGAGATTGAAATAAATGATGACATTAATGTAAAAGTCTATTTCTCTTCAGTAAAAACAATTAACTTAATTAACAAACACATACCAAGTTGATAGGGTAGGTTCAAAATTAATGACAATAAATAAAGCTTTTATTTAGTTTTAAATCAATGGTATCAATTTAATCTGTTCTAAACCCATTATTTCTGAACTTGGTATTTAAAAAAATTAGCTGCAAAATTTTTAAGTCATAAATAAATCTCTATGTTTTGGAGCAATAAATAGAGCTTCTGTATTTTGGTCGGTCATGCCTCTTAATTTGCAAGTGAGCCATTTTACTCTTTCATTATAGCTTATGTACAGGTTAAACTTCATTATGAAAACCGTGCTTCAGCTGCAAAGAAATCTCTCTTTTGCGTTAGAGTTTTCTTTCTTTTTACTCTTATTGCCCCCATTCTACTAATATTTGGTACGGTGAAATCTAAACGCAGAGAACTTTGACTGAGCATTTTGTCAAAGTGGTTTCCCTGAAGTTATTTCTAGTTTCTCTACGGTCCAGTGCTGTTGCGCTGAAACATGGTATGTGTGGGGAGGAGGTAAAGTAGAGCTAAGGGTCAGAGAACTACAAAACATGGGGACTTGTGACTTACATAGATTGCATATAGATAAAAGATCAAAAGTCTTTTGAATCTTAAATGTTTCCCTAGCAGAGAGGCATGCCCAGCATGTTAAGCTAGTGACAGTCTGTAATATCTCTACTACCCAGTGTCGGCAGTGCCTGGGCCCTAGTGGAAATCACTGTGTATCTTTAGTGAGAAGAGTAATACAGTGCTAAATGATGAAAAATCTCTGTGCTTCTATCTTATAGGTCTTTCTAAAGTGGACCACATGATCAGATATCTACACATGTGGACTATATGAATTATTTGTTATTAATCTTAAATCAGACAAATATTATTTGCAATAGTACAAAATATTTTTTGATAGACCTAGTTTTAGCACCTGTGTTTATTTGAAAGTTATACTCCTAGTGTAAGTCCATATCTAAGTTAACGAACATGCTGGTACTTTTGATTCTTTGGAGAAAATCCATCATTTCTGATGCAAATATACAGAGCCACTAATTCATCCAGTGAGGGAGGCTGGTTCATGCAACGAAGTGGGAGTCTGAGTCAAACACTTGAATTGAGAGAATGTTGGAGTAACTTCTGAAGATAAGAAAAAAAAAAATATACTCAAGTGTGAGAAAAAAAATTGCTGTGTTTTGAGTCAGTTTTCCATTGGAAAAGCACACATCTGGACAGATGTGGAAGCCGGCAGGGTGGTGCACCTCCTGCAGGCCCAGCACGGGGGGAGGATGAAGGAGGAGCATTGTAAGGTTGAGTCCCACCTGGGCGATGTACAGACATCTTGTCTCAGAATAAAAAATGAAAGGGGTTGGATGTGTAGCTCTCACTATGGAAGCTTCGGGCTCAACTGTCATTATTCCCCCCACCAAAAAAAGATCAGGAGGTGGAATATGGAAATTCTATAAACAAATACCTACTGTGCGCTCTCTTTAGTGGACAGTGGGCATCTGGGGCCATTGGCCAGGCCTCATGGAGTTGCTGTCTAAAGGGATGAAGGCTATGAGATTTTCCTGTGCTGTCAGAATAAAAAACCTGGCTCTTTAATTTCTCTGCACTGGAGAGATTAAGGGAGTGTGCAGGGAGGACAGACAGTTCGGTTGGTTTCATTGCAAGAGCGCCATATTGAGCCGCTAACCCTATTTTGACAGGAGTCAGAGACTGAAGATACAATGTTCTTCTTCCGGGCAAACTGGTGGTTCCCGGGAGAGTGGAAACTGTGGGAGACCTTTGTCACTAGCCTGTGGTCAGTACCACGAGGGCCAAGAGAACAGTGTGGAGGGGCAGAAGCCAGTGGCTCAGCCGGTGAGAGGCCTGGGCAGTGTCGGGGAAGGAGTTCCGAGGCCGGCTTCAGAGAAGAGCTTGTGTGGTGTGGGTCTGTGTCAGCAGAGCCGCAGCTGGCATGGTCCCCACGAAAGAGAGAGGTGAGCAAGATCCGAAGACGAGGCTGGAGGGGCAGTGAGAAGACCACGGGACATCCTGATGACTGTGCACAGCTAAGAAAACAGGATCAAAACAGGAGCCGTGTTAGATAGCAAAGGGCTCCCTGAAGTAGCCAGGACAGCTCTGACGGGCTGGAAATGTTTATGGGACCAAAGCAATGGTGTCTGTGTGTGTGCCAGAGGAGCAGGACAATGCCCGGAGTGAGAATGCGGCGCCCGAGCTAGGCCATCTGAGTCTAAGAAGTCGGGGAGACCCTGCCGCAGGGAAGGCGAAGGCCCGGAGCTCTGCTGCTCCCAGCAGGGTGAAGAGCCTGGGTGCAAATCACGAAGCCACCAGAGCCCGTAGAGTCTCTGTCTCATCTACAAATACACCGCGGTTTCCCAGGGGGACGTAAAGCGGCTGAACTGAGGGCAACAGTAGGAGCAATCTGGTCCCAGAATTTCATCTTTTTTTTTTTAGGTTTTTTGAGACAGGGTCTCGCTTTTGTGGTTCAGGCTGGCCTTGAGCTCAGCCTCCAACTCACATCACAATCCTCCTGCCTCTGCCTCCCGAGTGCTGGGATTACAGGCGTGAGCCACCACGCCCGGCACTGTGGTATGTGGTACTGGTTGCTGCTGGGCGTGAGTCTCCATGCCCAGTATTGTTATGTGGTTACCGAGGAATCGAACCCGGGTCCTTGCGCTTGCAAGACAGGCGCCGGAACCACTGAGCTAACTCCCCGGCCCCACCTAAAATTTTTTTGAAAAATTATTTAAAAAAAATTTAGCTTTCTTATTCAAATGAAGTTTCAGTGATAAATTATTCCTTTTAACATAAAACTGCTGGTCAACATGATCTTCTCAGAATTAAAATTAAGCAGCTTATCACAGCCTTGCTGTTAAACAAGAGAACTGTCATGGCCCAGGCTGTTTGCTCAGGCTTCTCATACCTGGGTCACAATGTGAGAGATTTCCTAGCCCTGAAGGGTGTCACGGGGGCTAGGAGTCAGTTGGCTCTGAGTTTCATTTTGGATGCAATTTGAAGATTTTTATTTTCAATGTAATAGAAATTTGATACACCAAGAGATAGAAATCTTGCTCAGCATAGAGTTGAGCTCGAGTTCAGGACAAAGTCTTCTGTAATAAGCATCTGGATTAAAAGCAATCTAGACATTCACCTTACTGCAGGTGTCCAGACAGTGAATACCTTTGTGTAGAGGATATGTTTGTGAGGGTGGAGCATCTGGATGATTGAGTTTTCACTTTAATTTAAATATTTTCATGTCATACACTTTTTCTGCTGCATACTCTTTTTCTCTCACCGTTCCCAAATCGAATCTAGCCTGACAGAGAGCAGTTTCTGAGTCAGTCTCTTCCCTAGAACTTCTCTTGCTAGTGGACTAGTTAGAAGAGGCACACAGCTACTTCTCCGAGGTTTCCTCTGTGGCAACATTTCTCCATTGAAGTCACTGACTGGCTGACACAGTTGACACTGTTGGATGGAGCTTCCATCATTGCTAAGCAGCTCCTCTCCTAGCAACGTGACCTCCATACAGCAATAGTCTGGCTATTAAGCTTTACAGTTACTTTTATGTGCTTATATTTTTGTACAAATATTATTGTCAATATTATCTTGTTTCCTCCTTAAACATTCCCCTGAGGTGGAACAAATGCTTTTATCCCCAGCTGACTGATGACAAAATATATACAAAGATGAAGTGTGAGGGGTCCTCAACAATATAGTGAATGTTTAAACTTTTAAAAATATTTATTACAGTAAACACGCATTACCCTTAATGTCCCTCAAAATACTCAAATTTATCTTATCCTTTTTGCTACTTTCTGAAGCAATTCTCAATGTTCTCTTTCATAATTTTCTCACAGTTATGCAGGGGTGGCTGTCTCAGTGTCCTGATTCAGTCCACGCCATTTACCTTTTATGGTCATTTCGACTTTGGAGAAGAACGAGAAGTCACGTGGTGCCAGTTTGGTGACTAAGGTGGATGAAGACACACTGTAATTGTTCTACCAGCCTGCCCTTCTGTTGGATGGCGCTTGGCACCAACATTCACTATATTACTGAATCATGTCTCATGAAGATATTTATGAAAGCAAATTTCCTGAACTTCTTCGGAAAGCAACAGAAAAGATAGGATAATTATATTCAATGCAGGGGAGAGTATCGCAGAGCAGGTTCATGCTAAGATCAAGTATAAGTTTATCTTTGTTCTTAGAAGAATAAAGCATGACTAAATTTATTTCTGAAATGAAAGGTATTAAAAATAAAAAAGAAGACAGTGAAAGAGTATTCTACATTTTGAACAGGCCAAGACAGTTCCATGTGCCGTAATGTGGTGGTTTTAGGTAATGAACATTTATCCAAAAGCTGTAAGAAGTCGGCAATTTTTACATCCACTTTTAAAAGCTAATTCCTAGATTTTGCTCCAATATACACAATATAATATCCACGTTTTGTAATCAAGTATCTCCCTCTCAAAAACACGTCAGGGAGATTCACTGAGACATCCATCCATGGTCACTACCAATGGAAGCCCGAGTTCTCGTCTTCAGTGCCATTTAGCATGCACAACAAGGACTCTACAAGAACAACCACTTACAGAATTGAATAACCAGCATTAAAGAAAAGGTGACTTCTTTTACAAGCTTCTTTTCTACTCAGAAGCACAGCCAAAAGGTGGCCACTCCAGGGGACTTTGTATGTCCCTTTTCTCTTTTCTTAATTTCTAAAAAAATTTTTTTGAACTTTCCCCTTTAGTGCCATTTATTGCCAATACCGGCAAACTTGTTATTCCTTGTTAAGAACCAACTTTATTGAACTGGAAATCTCACCCTCTTACTATTTATTAATATAGTTTTAAGAGAATCCTCCCATTTTGTGGGAGATGCTTGGCTGGGTTTAAATGTGATGTACTTGTTGGCTATTTAGCCCCTGGGGGATGGTGCTGAGACAGACCTACTCAGGCTTCCTTTGAACACAGAAATGAAAATCAATAAACAATTTGAACTTCTTCGAGGGGAATTTTTCTCCTCTAATGAATATACAAGCTTGGTTACAGCTTAATTCAGAGATTGAATTTAGTGAGTGTTTTTGCCTTCGCCACAAGCATGACAAACAGAAGCTTCAAATGACAAGCCCCACCGGGAGACTTAATGTTTAAAAACATCATCTTCTCCTAGCCCAAGCCCACATAAAGATGAGACAACTCAACTATGGTAATAGTTGCTTGAAGTGCAATCTTGAGAAATGTTCCAGTGACGCCCCCCCCAGTGATATGATCTGTCCTGTTTAAACAAAAGTTTTAAGAATAAGAAAATACAGACAAAAATAACAGCAAAATAGAACTTAATTAAATAAAACAAATATTTTATCAACTATGATATGTGCATTTCAAGTGACAGAAAATACTGCCCTACCTTTGAATAGTTCTGGAAGCAGAGGCTCATGGGATTTTACTGTCCCTTCCCTTCTCTTTCTTCAACAGCAACTGTTTCATTCTTCTCTGTGTAGAAGCAAGACATTCGTCTATGACAGCAAAATGGCGCCCAAGGAAAGAAGGAAAGCATTTTTTTCCCCACAATATTTGAAAAAAGCCCAGATTCTTGCTCCTGAGTAGGGGCCTGAATAGGACCATCTGTCCTTTCCTGTCTGTGGCCAGAAGAACAGGAAGTGCTGATTGACTTGTGGCCGCAAAGATCCTGCTCTGACATGAAGAAGGGTGTCCACTCCTGGCAAGTCTTGAAGTATCTGTCAACGCTGATTTCTCAAAGCAAATTTGAGACACTGCTTTACAAGAGTAGGGAGAGTGAACAGTAGGATAAAGCCAGTTACAGGCAGGTATAATGGGCTGGAGAAATGATTGATTACATTTGTTAATGCTGATGTTAACATCATCTCCAAAAGCGTGGTAATAAGTTGGCCCACACCCTTGGTTTATCACCAGAAGATTACAGCAGTAAGCACACGTTAATGAATGATGAATTTTTAAAACACTGTATAGAAGAATAATGACATAACGGTCTCAATACTAAGCAAAATCACAAATGAAAGGAAAGTGACTACTGACAACTAAGATCTACTACTACCAGTCAAAAAATAGGATTTCACACTTCTTGTTACAAAAACTCCAGAACCTTAAATTTTTTATAGCATTTTATTGTTAAATTTCTGAGTTTTCTGAATGGCTTAGAAATGTACACACTAGAGTAATGAAAATGAAAATAGATTATGTATTTTCTACCCCTCACACTACCTTCCTTCAATTTTTCTCTGAGAAAAGAAAAGGGACACGAAGAGAAAAGACTGTACGACTGTTTTATCTTTATCCTATGTGAAGCAAGAGAAAACATTCTTCTGATGTTTTATGCCAAAGCCAGTTGAAAGATTCCACAACTGAGATGATTTTGGTAAATAATTACAGGTGAGGAATTTCGGGTTTTGGAGGCAGAAGCCACCACACATCTTGAGCCTGAAGAAAATCTCAGTTCTGTATCGTAGCCCTGATTCTTCCTTTCACTCACATTGATTAGTGATATCAGTGATGGTTTAAACTCCACACATCCTTCTCTTTAAATACTAGACTTTAATTTCCACTTCTAAAACCACAGGATGGACAGATTCTGGACTCGTTTTTAGCAAATGGAACATGACAGAGATGGTGGGAGATCTGTTTTAGGTGATGAAAAGCGTGGCAACTTCCTCCTTTCTCTTTCATTTGGGTTCCTCACCTGAGCACACCACTACAGCCGCAGGAGGTTTTTGATTTAGGAAACAAAGTCCGCTTGCCTATAACCAGCAAGAGACTGAGGCTTCCAGCCTCTATCCATGAGACTGCGCCATTTTGGAAGATATCTTCCAACCCTCATCAATATTTCATTGGACTATGACCTCAGCCTATGTCTTTTTGAACTCACTATGTAACCCAGGCTAGCCTTGAACTCACAGAAATCCTCCTGCCTCTGCTTCTCGAGTGCTGGGATTACAGGCAGGAGTCACTATACCTGGCACTGTGGTATATGGTTACCGGGGATCGAACCTGGGACATTGCACATGCCAGGCGGACACCAGAACCTCTGAGCTAAATCCTTGGCCCAGTCTATGTTTTAATTTTAACCTTATCCTGCTGAGAAATTGTGAATGGGAACCACCTGACTAAGCTGTTCCCACACTTAGGACTCCTAGAAAATGTCAGAGAAAAAATGGTTGTTTGAAGCCATTAAGTTTAGGGGTGGTTTGTTATTCAGCAATAGACAACAAATGCAGTATGTGTGAACTCTCTTCATATATAACATCCAATAAATCAGTCAGTTAGTTGTCCATTCAACTGACTATGCAGTCACTACTTCTTCTTGTGTCCAGCATTACCTCACACTTACCCCCAGCACCTCTCTTATCTCCTATTGCCAGACTAATCCTATCTGAACTCATCTCTCCTTTAAATTTCTGATTTTGTAGCCAGTAACATACAATTTAGCCCATCATTTTGCTTCATTTGTCTCCTATATGTTATATTTAGCAATATTCCCAAAGGACACAAAGCTTCATATTTTTAAAATATTTCTAAATGCATTTTTGGACGTGTAAGTCTTAATTAATTGAAGGAGCAAATCAGTTCCTTGAAGTTGCTTGACCCCTGGGGAAATTAAATAAGTGGCTCTCTGTGTTGGACAGAGGTAAGCTGTAGTTCTAGGCAGACAGCAATCTGGTTTGCTCCTGTCTACCATCCAGCTTTACCCCTGCCTGAAACACGGCTCTGCAACTTTATTTGTAGAGAAACAGTGTACAGGATTAGTCAGGTTTTCCACTGCAAAGACCTACTGCCCAACATTTATAACTTAAGAGAAGTTTAATTTGGCTCATGGTCTGGGGGCTCAGTCCATGGTTAGCTGGTTCCAGGCAGACACATCATGATGGAAAGGCCTGGAGCAGCAAAGATGTTTAGTTCCTGGAGAAGTAACACGGGAACAGTGCTGGAGAGGAAGGTCTGGAGACTAGATCTAGTACCTAAGGTCATACTATAGTGATTCACACAGATATAACCAGAACTCTCATCAGCCTCCAGTTCCTTAGGTGGCTCCAAGCCAATCAATTTGATTCAGTAAAATCAAGGGAGGAAGGGAGACAGAGGGGATGAGGTATTTTGGCTTTGCCAGCTAAATGTTACTGTTCACCTCTGCCATTATAGAGCAATAGTGGTGATAGATAAGTCAGTGAATAGTGATGACTGTTGCAATAGCATTTTATTTATCAATCAAGTAGCAAGCCAATCTCAGCCCATAGGCTGTAGTTTGTGGACTGATAATCTAAGGTAACATTTCCTGACATCCCCACATCCTACAATCATGTTTAAGGAAACACATCCGGCAGTTTGTCTATGCTGAGAAATTTCATCTTTAAATTAACAAACTGGTTCAGAATTCTCTCTTAATTTGAAGTTCATGACAATGATATTATAGACACAACCTAAGACCTGGCTCTTCCTCGAGTATCTATGTTGACCTCTATGGTAAATTGATTAAGGGTCAGTTTGAGTGGGACATTGTGGTTCTGGCCATGGCAGATCCATCAGAGGATCATTCTCAGAGCAGGTCTAGAAGGATTTTCATTGCTGATTTTCCTTGCTGCAGCTGATTTTCTTCATATGAATTCAACTGTCCCCTCTGTAGGAGTGTGGGGATCTCACTGCCACAGAGCATGGCTGCTGTTTGCTTCTGGGAGCTCTGGTCTTCATCTTTGTCTTGAGTATTGCTTGCTGGCCTCAGTGTGGATTCCTCGGCCTCTGACACAGATGCTCCTGCCTTTTGTGCAGAGACTCACATAGACATTGCTATGGGCTATAATCCCTTGCCTTGATCCTTTGGGCCTCCAGCATGTGGACAGATCTTTTCATCCTTCTACATTTGACTTTGTGTGCGAATGTTGTGGGGTGATTTCTAGATTTATCCATCAAATTACATCTGGTTTCTTGCAAACCACTGACTCTAGTAAACACTGACTAAAATGAAATCCTAACCTCAGTTCTTCAGAATGTGTTTGGAGATCAGGTCTTTAAGTCATGTCTTCAGGGTAGGGACTAATCTAACACAAATGGTGACCTCCCTGGGGAGGAGACTGAACACAGACATGTGCTCACCCAGGAGGAAAGACCATGTGAGGATGCAGTGAGATAGACACCCAGGAGAGAGGACTCAGAAGAGCCCAATAGTGCTGGAATCCTAGGCTTGGACTTTCAGCTTCCGGAACTCTGAGAAATCCCAATTTGTGTTATTAAAGCCACACACTCCATTGTATTTTGTTGGGACAGCATCCTAAACCTGGCCTAGACACCATATGTACTGTGAGCATGTTTCGTGATCATAGGAAATGTTCATAGTTGTGATGTTACTGCTAGTTCAACAATATTTCCAATCAACTTTCTCCATACTTATCGAGTGTCTACTCTGTTTCAGCATCTTTGCTGTATGCTGAGGATACAACGGGATGTCAGCATAGTGTCTATACTACAGTAGGGAAGCCAGTCTAGAATATAAATACAAAATAACTTATTTAAAATACAAAATGAAGTGCCATTGGCAAAGTTCAGGTTCACAACCCTTTATTTTCAAGATCAAAGACTAAAAACAGGAATTTTTTTCCTTCAACTTCGTTGATGGCAAAACCTGACCCATACTGAACTCGTATGGTAAGACCTGACGATCAGCTCTCAGTGCTGACCGTGTATGTATTTCCATATCTGCGCTGAATTGCGGTCTCTGTGCAGCTGCTTGTACAGTGCTGGCTGCAGGGCACCTGCTTCTGCCCTTGGATTACCTTCCCTTCCTTGTCTGTCAGCACCTCGGGAAGACATCACTTTCACAGCACAGCAGCAAAACTTCATTCCTCCTTCTGCCTCCACTTTCTACGACATCGAATCAAAGGTAACCACTTCTAGATTTTTAAAAGTTTTCTTTGAGAGTGAGGCGTTCAGTGTGTCTGAAAGCAGTGGAGAGCCAGGTGTGGGTAGTGAGCCGAACTGAGATCACAACCAAGTCTAAGATGAGCTACAATAGAGGTAAAGTTACTGGAAGTGCACCGGCCAAACCCGATAGTGATATATGAGACCAAATGACCATACAAAGATTCGGAAGGGCAGGGTTTTGATGAAGCTGGAAACCTGCAAAAACTACATCCACATGTAACAAGCTTAAGAAGTGAGCTGCTAACATAGGGTGCAAACTAAAGGCCTCAAGGCTTTTTGTAGGAAGATTTGTGTGGGACATTGGTGACATGCACTGGGTCTCCTGTGGCCGGTGAAGAGCACAGACATACCTGGTGCTCTGCTTTGTCCCTGCACTCATGTGTCTCTGACTGCCACTGGCTGCCTTCTCATTCTTAGTTTTGTTCATTGTAAACTGAACAATGCCTGGGTGGCCTATTTCTCCCCTGCAACCTGTCCCTGCAGGTATCCAGATAGGTGACTGGCCTAGCCTCCCTTGTGGTAGCTACGTGTGAGTCTCCTGGAGTTTGAGGTGGGTTAAGAACCTAACTGGGATTGCTGCCCTTCTCCCTAGAGAAGGGAGAATACCTTATTTGGAAAAGCACACACATGAGCACACATGTGCGTGCATGTACACACACACACACACACACACACACTCTGCAGACCTTCAGTGAAGTATGGGAACTGGACACAAAGAGAAAAGCTCTGAGCACATCTGAGTTGCTGGAAATGTAATCTTTTCTCAAGTGTTCCTGCCTCACCTTCCTCCTCAAATCTCCTTTAGGAGATAAGTACTGAAGTCAGAAGATAGGAGACTGGAGCCAAAGCAGCCTACGAGGACTGAGAGCCAAAAACTTGTATAATGACCATCAAAGAGTGTGAACCTTTTGGAAAACAAGTTTTCTGTGTTTTTCTCTGAAAGACATCAAAACCAATATTTGTTTCCTATATATTAGCATACCATGATCTTTTACACTAAGCACTTGTGTCCTCAATGAGCCAAGCTCAAAGGCTTGGAAGCCTCTGTCAGGTCGCAGCTCAGACATCACCTCCAGCACCCACTGAAAGAGCCCAACTTTCTACCTCCTTGTCTGTCCACTGCGCCTTTTCTTCAGGACCCTGATCACAGCCTGGCACTATTTTATTTAATTGTTTCATCATTTGTTTATTGCTCTGAGTAGAATACAGGTTCAGTGAGGGCAAAGACACTATCAGCTTTGAATCCTCATCACTTAGCACAGGACTGACCACAGAGCAAGTCGATCATTTATATAGGTATTTATAAATTATTAACTGCAGGGCCAGGGATTTAGCTCAGTGGTTCTGGTGCCTGCCTTGCAAGCGCAAGCACATCACCTTTTGTCATTTGCTTGTCTGTTGAAGGACATCTCAGGTGATTGCTTACCTTGGCTGTTGTGAATGGCATGCGATGACCGCCGGAGC
>PVIR01030505.1:0-20170 GCA_004026965.1 Petromus typicus | reverse complement strand
TGAGCTCAGCCTCCAACTCACATCACAGCAATCCTCCTGCCTCTGCCTCCCAAGTGCTGGGATTACAGGCATGAGCCCCCACACCCAGCAGTGTGGTATGTGGTACTGGTTGCTGCTGGGGTGAGTCTCCACACCAGGCATTTTTGTATGTAGTTACTGGGGATAGAACACCAGCCCTTGAACTTGCAAGGCAGGAGCCAGAAGCACTGAGCTAACTCCCCGGCCTGAGTTTTAGTTTTCTGAGACATCACCATAATTATTTCCACAGTGGTGGCACCAGGTTACACTTCCACCAATAGTGGAGAAGGATTCTTTTCTCCCCAAAGCACATCCACAATTTTTTTTTATTTGTCGATTTCTTGTTAATAGTCATTCCTTTTGGAGTGAAATGAAATTTCAGTGTTGTTTTATCTTGTATCTCTCAAATAACCAGTGATGCTGAACAATTCTCTTTGCCATTTCTACTTCTCCATCTGAGAATTCTCTCTTCATTTCAGATGCCCATTTTTGTATTGTGTCTTTAAATTTGGGGGTCTGATTTTTTGAGTTCTTTATATTCTAGATATTAGCCCTTTATCTAAGGAACAGATGAAAAAATTTTTTCCTACTCTGTGGATTTTTTCTCCACTCTGTTGATGGTTTCTTTTGCTGTGCAAAAGATTTTTAATAAGATGAGATCCCAGTTGTTAATTCTTTGTACTATTTCCTATGCGATCAGGGCTTTGTTCATACAATCTTTGCCTGCACCTGTGTATTCAATAGCTCTACCTATTGTACCTTCCTGCAGATTAAGTATTTTTGTTTTAATATTTAGATGTTTGATCCATTTTTATTTTAGTTTAGTGCTTGGTGATAGACATGGGTCTGGCTTTAATCTTCAGTATGTGGACAGCCGGTTTTCCCAGCACATTTACTAAAGAGGCTGTCTTTGTTCCAGTGAAGTTGTTTTGCCCCTTTGTTAAAGGTGAGGTAACTGAACGTGCTTGGAGTAGTTTCTGCATCTTCTAATCTGTTCCACTGACCCTCAGGTCTGCTTTTTTCTTTTTTTCTCCAGTGCATGCTATTTTTTTACTACAGTAACTTTTCAGTACAATGTAGCCCTGACTTTTGAACTCAATTCATTTATGAGGGCTGGTTCTACTAAAATTGGTTAGGTCAAGACTATATTTCCCATAAAAAGTAATGGAAATTCCCATAATTCCTTCCAGACCTCCCAAAGCACCCCTTGACTAATCTTTTGTTAATAAAAAGAGTTGTATAATTTGCCTGACTGACTAGAACCAATAATTTTCCAAGTGTATTCACCCAAAAGTTATAAAATGTGTTCAGTTTACAGTTCAGCAACACAATTTCATACTATACTCACCACTCAATTTGGCATCTTCAGCTTGCAAGAAAGGAGGATGAAATGGAAGGTGGTTGTTGTTTGGATGGAGAGTCTCCTTTTATATGATCGGGAATCTGGCTCTCACATGTCTTTTCTTTCCTTATGAGTGTGTAGCCTATTAGGACCTGCTTCTGGCTCACTAGGTTGCAACAAGCATTCTGGTCTTAACTCAAGACTTGGGTCTTAAGTTAAAAACTAAAATTTTGCATGTGATCCACGTTGTTCATATGTGAGGCCAGTCATCACTTAGGGGTCCACTGTAATTGATATATGGTAGGTTAGATTGGTAAGTGGAACTTAATGATAATTTTTGGCTGATGATCTCCATTCTTTAATGTTCCAATAGTAAAAGTTTTGCTTTCTCAGTACATTCAACTGTGTTTTATTTTTATTCAAATTCTTACATGCCAAAGCTAGATTTATTTTAGTTTGGCAGTATTATCAGGATATGACTCCAAAATGGTGCTGATTTATAAAATTAATTAGAGTGTTTCAGATAAGTTTTATGTAAAAAATGTTTTTCAAAAGCATAAATATATTCAAATATTTTCCTTTAAAAAGTAGACTTAAAATGTACCTATGTCCCCCTACCATGAATTCTCCAACCCTCTAGAGTTAGTTGGGAAACATGCTACTACGTGATCATTAATTGTGATATATCAACTTGCTTGACTGACAGTCACCCACTCGGTCAGTGAAACACAGTTCTGTGCATGTGTGTGAGCGATTGACATGTAAGCAAGTAAACTGAGGGGAAAACTCGCCGCAAGGTGTGGGTGGCATTAGCCAGTAGGCTTGGAGTTGGAATAAAAGGGAAAGAAGGAAGTTTCCTGTCTGGGATGAGCGCCAGTCTTCACCACCACCTTTTGATATGGGTTTCCAGTCTTCTAACACATATTTGCACTGGTGATTCTACAGCGAGCTTCCAGGCCTCTGACTTTGGCCTGGTTCTGCACTGTTGACCCTTGTTGTTGTGTGGCTTCTGTCTGTCTGGGCTGAGTAGCTCCTGGATCCTCTGGCTTTCCAGTGGGCAGAGGCCCATTGTGAGTTCTTCTGCCTGCCATTCTGTAAGCTTACCTGCTAAATCCCCTCTCATAATTATACACATATTTTCTATTGATTCTATTCCTCTAGAGGACCCTAATATAAGGAAAATAAATATTTTAACATACAATGCTAAAACAAGTTTTTCAATGTCATTGCATATGATGTAGATTTGAAAAATTATGATATCACAAGAAAATATATACTTCAATATGTTTACCTGTTCCTATGTAAAACATCTTCTATATCCTTATTTTTATCAGTATCTATAAACTGAAGTCTCCTTTTAAATATCTGAGCCTTAAGTTTTCTTGATAGCATTAACTCAAATAAAAGTCTTATATAAAGTTTTTTATCATCTAGAAAGAAATTGTTTTTTTCCCCTAGATTGAAAGCATTTTTAAAATTGTGCTTGTGATGGGAATTCAAGCTCTTTGCAACTGATGAACTGTAATACATGAAATGGAATTTTCAGCAGAGGTACTTGAGATTTTTACCGAGGACTAAATAAATACTTTTATATAAGCTTAATTGGAATAAAAAGACTACTTTCTGGTTCAGTATAAAGCCTGACCTTTATGGCTGAGGCCTTTCCCAAGTGCTTCAAGTGCTTCAATATTACTGAGATTGTCAACAGTGACTTTTAAAACTTCAGTTTTCAATGATCTGAATTTTGAATGACTTCTGCTTGTTGGTTTGATAAATAGAGTTTTTTCTACATTTTGTCTGTAAAAAGCTTTTTATACAAATGGTGCATCTGTTGAGGGCACACTTACTGGGGGCTTACTTAGTACTTCAACTACTTTTCTGAGAGTAATGTATGATTCGGGAGCAAGTAGGCTACTATGTTCTCTCAGGATCAATGTATTCTCTTTTTTTTTCAAATGAAATGCATCTGGAGAATAATAAACAGTTGTTGATATAAGAAAAAGCAAAACCAGAGGTCACATAACTCTCAAATATATAAAGAAAATTCCCTTTTCTTTTTAGTTATCACAGTGGCAGAAGATGAGGAAGGCTGAGTAGAGACCAAAAATGATATAGTGCCATTAGGCTGATCAGTTTTCTACCTAAGAGCCATTACCATTTATTTCTCATCTCCTACTCATGTAGGAACATAAGAAAGAAATACCAAACACACAGATGGGGACGTTCAGAAGATGAGCTATTACAGAAGAGTTTACATATCACAAAAACTAGAGAGTGAATAAACTCCACTGTACTCTTATGAAATGAAATGTACAGAAACTTCCATCAGAATTGTCAAAAATTCAGGCTTTGCTAACATTGTTTAACAAAATCATAATATAGAAAATAAACAACAATTTTATGTACACATTTTTACTTAAGGATCTAGGAAGATAAAGCTGGCCAGCTATTGTCAATATTTCTGCAGCAAGTCACATGGTTTTGAGAATATTATATACAGTCACTTTTGAGCAGATTGGTAGAAAAAGTGATTTGTAGCAAATTGGCAACTTGAATTTAACTGCTGAGGTTCTCAGTGCTTTTCTTTTTCTTGCTCTTCAATATATTTTGTGCATTACCAAGATCCAGTCCCAGCTTCCTGCTGTGTTCCTTCACTGATTTAGCCAGCAGGGTGAAAGCAATTATTCTCTGAACACATCTTATCTTATTGGGTTTTTTTTTTGCTTTTAATACTATTTCCTACTAAGAATTTATTATCTGTTTTAACTCATTCTGCTGATGGATGTGTTACCAGGCTGTTCCAAAGAAAACGGTTAATAATTTTAAATACTGTGCCAGACACAGCCTTAACCCTTTGGGGGAAGTAAATAAGTCTTGGGCTACATGCTTTCAGAAGCTACCCAATAATTATTATATTACACGACAGCCACATGCAAATGGTCACAATTCAGTATGGCACATTACAGCTGTGATTAAAGAAATGCAGAGGTACCATACCCTGTGAACCATTTCCTATTGACTGGATGGAGATTGTGAGTGTTCTGAGAACATGGGACTCGTGGAAGGGTCCGGTGATCTTATTAGATGCTATTTGTGCCTCTGCACAGAACGTGTCTCTTACACTAATGGAGTCTCTTAGCCACTCTGGTAACAGAAGTTGAAAAACGCACGAAGAAAACCTTTTGCACTTGCTATGATTGCTGGGCTGCTTTTCAAAAGAAATGACAGAAAGTCACTCAAAGTGTTTGCGCTTATTACTAGGCAGCCCTCTCGGGGAGATGTTTGAGAAGTGTATGTGCACGTACATATGAAGGATTTTTTTTTTTTTGCAGCCCTGGGGTTGGTGCTCAGGCTTTCACACTGAACTACACCTCCAGCCTTTTATTTTTCAATCTTTTGAGACAAAGTCTCACTGTTACTACATTTCCCAGATTGGGTTTGAATTAGAGATCCTTCTGCCCCAGCCTCCCAGAGTGCAGGGATTACATACACGCACTACCATACTGGGCTGTGCAAATGCACATGCAAGTGAACACATGTAAGTATGTATAATGCGATGGGAAAGGGATATGCCTGTATATCGAGTCCTTGTTACATTTCAGGTCCGAATTACAATAATGGATATTCATACTTGCCATGTCTGTGCTTAAATCTCTGATAAACGTACAGAGCTTGTGCAATTTAGCAGAAATATGAGGAAGCACATTGTTTTACCAGCAAAAACAGCCCTGAGTTTGGGCTTTCCTGGGGTTATAGGAGATTACGGCACGGGCTGCTGCCATACAGTGGGAAATTTGTGTGTCACACAAGGACAATGGGGAAAAGAGGCACATACTGAATTTAAAAAGCAAAAGCTGTATAAGTTGCATAACTGAATATTTTGGACCAAGTTGGAGTTTTGGAACATGATCCTATCTTAATTGTTCTCAGTGTTCTAAGCTGCTCCATGGCAATTCCAGAACTCAGAAGTCAAGTCATTGTGTACTGCACAGTGTAACTATGTGCACATCTGCGTGCTTCTGGACAGCATCTCATCTCTTTCTTCACTTTAGATTTTCCAGCTCTACCACAGGATGAATGACTTCCATTCTGTCTCTTACTTTCTTCTTTTGAGACAGGGTCTCACTTTGTAGTTTAGGCTGGCCCTGAGCTCAGCTTCCAACTCACATCACAGCAATCCTCCTGCCTCTGCCTCCCGATTGCCGGGATTACAGGCGTCAGCCACCATGCCCGGCATCATTCTGTCTCTTTCTATGGTCAGTGTTGGAAAAAATAGGACATTAACAAAGTCCTTTAAGATAGCCAAGCAGAAATTGGCAGTGAAAGAGTGCAAGAAACACTGGAGCATGGTACTTAGAAATACTGTTATGGTTAAATTTTTCATCCTAGTGCTGCAGACATTCAGGAACACTAAGGAGTTACATAGCAACTTTACTGTGTAGGATCTTAGCAAAGACTATTTTCATGTTGCAAATGGGAATGAAGGTGACTATAAATTAAGAAGTGAGATCCCAGAGAGATTGTTGGGGCAAAGTTCCAAGGAAAAAGCCAAAGAGCAAGACCATGGCATGCTTATAATTAAATAAATATCTTTCTTTTCTGGACCAATAATCAACCAGTTGGATGCCTGTGTATAGTAATCAATACTCAAATGATCTACAGATAGGGATATTATCAGTGTATATAGTAGTATGATCAAAGTGCTAAAATAGGAAAAGGGTTTCTTTTTTGTCCAAGTCCCCAAGTAAAACTTTGACTTGTTTGACCTGTTGGAAAACATTGCAAGTCTCTTAAGACATTAAACAGTCAGGTTTGCATTATAGCTACCCAGAGATCTACTTTTCCAGTGCTTCCCCAGAGTTTGCTGACAATGTCTTTGTGACCTGATTTGTGCCAATATACTCCGTATATGAGAGGCATTCTCCAGGCCTTTGTCACTTTGCTTCCTAGATAGCGGCTGCTTTACTAAAACTCTTAGCGGAAGGTGACATGTGGGAAAGGTAGCGAGTGCTGTGAAGCCCACTCAGTGTGGAGTAAGTTGTGTCCCTCTATTTATGTAAAGTTATATTTGTACAGAATAGAAGGCAAAACTCGTCTATCATACAACCCTGCAGACAGTTTCAAGAGAATCTTAAACAAGAGAAGTGTTTTAGAAGGAGAATGCAAGGAGGCAAACTCTTCCAATCTGAGCATATAAGATTTCATCATGAAATTCAGTGTTCAGGGTCTTTTAGGCTGTTCCCTCACTTCTGAGTTGGAGACACAATCCCTGACTCTTGGTCCTAATAGATTTAGTCACATCTAGTATTCTCTTAAGTGAAATTCAGATCAAAACCCGTTTATTTTCTAAAGGTCTCACTTCGGTCATAAGTACCTATCGGGTCCAAACAAACAGGTTTTGCTATTTCTTTAACTAGCTGGATCCCTCATTTTCTCAGGTGCACTGGAGCCTTAACACTGGCCAATCTTCGGCAGACAACTAGCTTTTTTCTATTCAAAATGGTTTCAGGAAGGATAATTTAGTAAATCAAACCATCCTACTAGAAATTCAATTCCTTGATATCTGTAAGATGCCTGTAACTTCCACTGATCTCCGTGAGAGTTGGGGCTTTTGTTGTCAGCAGCTGGGCGCTACAGCGCTGGTAGAGATGAGAAAAACATCAATACTCTTAGGTATTATTATAAAGAAGCATCATTAGTGTCCATACTCATTGATTCAGGCACTGGGACTGAAAGAAAAGCTGATTATAAATAAATGGGGAATGGATATGAATGATCTTAATGGCTGAGCTGCCGCTAAAGCTTTAAAAAAGGATTGACACGCTACTGTTGAGCTATCATGAGCTATACCTGGACTCCTGCTGTGAAAACACGGACCTTTTGTTAATCCTCAACTAATGTCAGCTGGCAAACTTTACCTCTTTAACAGTACTGTAATTAAACCAAAAATATCCCTTAAAACCTTTTATAAAAGCAATGGCCCATAACTTAGGCTTATTGTCTTTCTTTCATCATAAAAATAATATATAAAGGTTAAAATAAAGCTAGACAGCAGAGAAATGCATAAAAATAATTGGAGAATTTTACCACTGCCTGGCATTACAAATCTTTAAAACACTGTTATGCTTAGAAAAGTAAAAATCTAATACAATCTGATTCGATCTTCTATCTTTGCTATAGTGCTTTGAGGAGCCTGTGTGAAAATACTCAGTTTGAAGACTTTGGTCACAACGTGTTGAATCTTCCCCTCAAATTTTAGATATCTGTCACAGGGAAGGTTCAAAGCTCAGCACATATATAAAAGCATGATAAGCTAAAAGCCTCTCTTTTTTTTAACCTTAATTTTCCTGACATGATGGTAGAATTTTGTACAGCTATGCTGCAAAATACATGCTCAGAAATGCACACACACCAAAGCGGCGAAGGGACCCCAATGCCCTTCAGTACCAAAGACTCTCACAGTCTTCCCGTGAGAATTAAAACTCAAAAGAAATCTTTTCAGCTTGCATTTGCCTGATGAGATGAGTGTGAGGGTAAATATTTTACATGGCTTTTATGGATTGGGAGAAGGGTAGCAAATAAGAAGAAACTAGATTAAAAGTAATTGCTGCTAAACTGGAATTTAGTCGTAAATTAAAGATTTTTCAAAGTCCTGAAACACCTGCACAGCAAGTATCCGAGGAAACGTTTTCAATCTGTGAAGATTTCAATCCAACGTGGTGCCTTGTTTTGAATTCAGGATGGTTTCCAACACTGAATTCTGTAGGTCTCGAGGGAGAGGGCGGGTCCTGGGAATGAAAAGAAGAAACTCATGGGTGGGCAGAACAACTGTAAATATTCACAAGATAACACTCAACAGACACAAATATGTACCTTCCAAAAACTTTGTTCATGAAAGATAAAAGCAGTGCTGAAAAATGTTAAGTGAAAAGAGTAATATGTAGAAATGCATATACATACATACACCAAAACTTCAACTAAAGGTTGCTCTACCGCCACGCTACATCTCCAGTGCTTTCTGTTTTCAAATTTTGAGATAGGGTCTCACTTAATTGTGTGTGAACTTTTTATCCTTCTGCCTCACCTCCTGAGTAGCTTGGGTTACAGGAATGTGCCACCGCTCCCAACTGTTGCAGCTATTTTCAGCTCGAAAATTGTATCTGGAGGGCCGGGGATATAGCTCAGTGGTTCTGGCGCCTGTCTTACAAGCGCAAGGGCCCAGGTTCGATTCCCGGTTAACCACATAACAATACTGGGCGTGGAGACTCACCCCAGCAGCAACCAGTACCGCATACCACAGTGCCGGGCGTGGTGGCTCACACCTGTAATCCCAGCACTCGGGAGGCAGAGGCAGGAGGATTGCTGTGATGTGAGTTGGAGGCTGAGCTCAGGGCCAGCCTGAACTACAAAGCAAGACCCTGTCTCAAAAAAAAAAAAAAAAAATTTGTATCTGGAATTAAAAACAGTAAATTGACTAAATTGTTGAAAGTGGTGGACTGTCTACAGCCCTACCACCCTGAATGCATCGGATCTCATCTGAAAGTAGAGGACTTCCGAGTAATTTATTTTCATTTTTGCTATGTTTTACTGACATTTTCTTCAGTAAGTAGATTATAATTTGGTAATTCAAAAATGTTTATTTGGGACATCTATATGGAAATAATATGAACTTTGAAACTGAACAATTCCGAATTTGAATTCTAGCTTTGCCACTTTCAATTTCACTGACTCTGCCAAAGAAGAAAATGGACCTTAATTTTTTCATTTGTAAAAGAAGCATAATAAAACCTACCTGAAGCAAAAGAATATAGTAGACACTCAAGTGGTTGCTATTAAACAAACTTTCTGGAGAACAATTCAGCCTCATATATTGAGTCTTTTATGTTTTAAAGTTATAATGGTAATAATGGTATAATGGTAATTTAACTGCTTGGGTTCTATCCTCTAGAAATGGTTACAAAATGAGGAAAAAGATTTCAATATTATCCATAGCTTTATTCATAATAGTGAATAATCAGATAAAACTTAATGTTGGACAGCAGAGAAATGCTTCCATAAGCAATAAACCATTGGTGTAATGAGTAATTCTTTTGACATTACTCAAGAAAAAAGAACTTAAAACAGAACACAATAGGATCTCAATATTTAAAAAATATACCCATAAAATACTGGAAAAGATACAAAAATATTAATTCATTTCCTTTAGATGGTAGGATTATGAGTGATTTTAATATTCTTCACAGCTGTTTCTCTTTCTTCCTTATTATTAGTATGCTTCATAGTATTTTAAAGAATAAATCTGGGCCAGAGATTTAGCTCAGTATTTCCGGCGTCTGCCTGGTGAACGCAAGGTCCCGAGATTGAACCCCAGTACCACACACCACAGTGCCGGGCGTGTTGGCTCACGCCTGTAATCCCAGCACTCGGGAGGCAGAGGCAGGAGGATTGGGGTGAGTTCGAGGGTAGCCTGGGCTACATAGTGAGTTCAGGGACAGCCTGGACTACAAAGAGAGACCTTGTCTCAATAAAAAAACAAAGATTCTAACATGTATTATCTTCTGGTTATAAAAACAGTCCATTTCATCATAGAATACTTGGAAAATATCAAAAGGGATAAAGAAAAATAATGGCATTATTACCTCACTCTGTTTTTCATCTCCCTTCTTATCCATTCATCCAAAAAATGTTTATCAGGCACTATGCCCTTGGGGCTGGTACTAAAATGTGATCAAGACATAATTACTATCCTGAAAGAGTTTACAATCCAACTAAATAGGCTTTTACTACACAGACTAAAAGTCTCTTGCACAATATTATGGTAGTACCCATCAGCTGTAGGGGTTACTCAGTGATGGACAGGTCATGCGGAATGTGAAAGCTGGAGGCTAAATGTTATTTAGCTAGCTTGGGGGAAGCGGGGGTTGGAGGAAGTGGAAGTTGCTAAGCGAGCTTTAAAGTCACAGAAAAGAGTAGGCATGTTTGAGAGACTGAAAGAAGCAGAGTGTGGTTCAGCATAGAGTGTGGGGATAAGACTGGAGAAGAGGAATCTTCAGAGTTGTATATGATGTACAGGTACAAATTCTCAATGATGAATGTGATCGTGATGTGTATCTAAAATATGCCAAAAACTCAATAAAGAAAGAGAAAAAAGGGGCCGGGGAGTTGGCTCAGTGGTTCCGGCGCCTGTCTCGCAAGCGCAAGGGCCCGGGTTCGATTCCCCGGTAACCACATAACAATACTGGGTGTGGAGACCCACACCCAGCAGCAACCAGCACCACATACCACAGTGCCCGGCGTGGTGGCTCACGCCTGTCATCCCAGCACTCGGGAGGCAGAGGCAGGAGGATTGTGATGTGAGTTTGAGGCTGAGCTCGGGGCCAGCCTGAACCACAAAGCGAGACCCTGTCTCAAAAAACCTAAAAAAAAAAAAAAAAGAAAGAGAAAAAAAAGAATAATGAAAGCTGAGCCTGGGAAGATGAATAAGTCCTGGATCACGAACCTTGTTAAGGAGTTCAGGTTATGCTGGGAGCAACGGAACAAAACTGTAGACAGGAAGAGCAATTATGAGGTACTGCACCGGTGACTTGCGATCCAGCGGTCATAACAATTAAAGCAGAGAAAAATAGACACTTTCCAGATGTACTTGAGGACTCAAATCAAAACACTAGGGACGAACTAGACAGAGAGAGAATGAAGGAGATAAAACCAAACAAGAAATGGGTATTTTTGAGAGAGAGAGAAGTAGAAACCACTAGGTTATTCAAGTATGGAGCTTAGGAGAAAACGCTGGGCTGAAGACCCTGAATTCATAAGCATATCCATGGTCAACAGCCAAGTAACAGATAGATTCTAGGGTGAATATGTAGATTTGTGTAATGGTCCAAGGAAAACCTAGCAAAGTTTTGGCAGATGCTGTCTTAAGGATATCTCTCGTGGCAGAAGGGAGGAAGAAGGGTATAAGAAGTTTGAAAGAAAATGAGTCTTGTTTTTCCCTTTTTTTCCGTGTATGTGAGGTGCTGAGAATCAAATCCAAGGATCTGTGCACGGTAGGCAGGTACTCTGCCACTGAGTTACACCCCGGCCTTGCTTTAGTTTTAAAATGTGAATGCAGTAAAATTGAGAGCTTTCTTAGTGTACACAACTGGGAGCTTTTACATATGTAGAGTCCTGCAACTGTCACCACAGGAGCCCTCCCTCAGTCCTAATCTTGATGACCACTGATTGAGTTTCCTCCCTGTATTTTTCTGTATTTTTTCATTTTTCAAAATGTCATACAAGGAGAAAGGCACAGTACGTAGCCATTTTTTTTTTAACCAATGGAGTGCATGAGGGTTTCAATTTTGTTAGTGCTTGACATTGTCACAATATTTTTGCTTTAAATTACCCGTTCTAGAATGGGTAGCATGGAATCATTTTATTGTTTTAATTTGCATTTTGATAATAGTTAAAGATGTTGAACATTTTTTCTTGTTTTTTTAATTTGTAAATCTTTTTTTTATAAAGTGTGCATCTGAACTCTTTGCCCATTTTTTTTTACAATGTTGAGATTTTTCTTTAATTTTGAAATTTCAACACATTTAACATACCATAGAAGTAAGTCATTCATCATATATATCTTTTGAAAGTACTTTCTCCCAGGCTGTAGCTTATCTTTTTATCTTCTTAACAATGTTTTTTTTTTTTTTTTTTTGCAAATCAGATGTTTTTAATTTTGTGGGAGCATAATGAAAATATTTTTACTTTATGTCTTTAATGATATACGTAAGAACTCTGCCTATATTATGGTAATGAATTACTTCCTATGATTTTTCTTAAGTTTTTTATAGTTATACATTTAAGTTTGATCCTCTTGGAATTAAACCTGTATATATTGTGAGGTATATTTGGTGTGAGAATGTCCAGTTTTTCCATTATAATTTGGTGAAATGACTGTATTAGCAACAAAGAAGCTAAAGTATCTAGGCTTAAGGAGTTAGTAACTCTATAGGCCAATGGAACAGAACAGAATACACAGAAACAACTCATGTACCTTCAATAACTGGATTTTGGACAAAGGGGCCCAAAAATATAGAGGGAAAAAGACAGCCTCTTTAACAAATGGTGCTGGCAAAACTTATTATCTACATGCAGAAAGTTGAAACTAGATCCATATTTCTCAACTAAACTAAACTAAAATAAAAAATAGATCCAAGACCTAAATAATAAAAACAGAAAGTTTGAAACTGATGGAAGACAGCATAGGGTTAACATGAGCCCAAGTATTACTACACCATTCTACATTTCTCCACCCCAGTCCCCGGGGTTCCCATTTCTCCACCTCCTCAGGAGCATTTGTCATTGCCATTGGATTATAGCCATCCCAGGGTATGTGGTATCCCACTGTGGTTTCAATTTGCATTTCCCTAAGTTGTAAAACCTTCTGTGTTTTTGGTGGTCAGTTGTGTGTCTTCCCCGGCAAAATGTCTGTTCAGATTCTCTGCCCATTTTAAAAAACTGAGTTATTTTTCTTTTTATCATTGAATCACACAGGTTCTTCTTATGCTTTATGTACAGGTCTCTTATCAGATAGTTGGCTACTGACAAGTATTTTCTCCCCAAAGGCTACATATTGTCTATGTGAAATATCCAAAACAGATAGATCTAGAGTGATAGCGCAATGACTATCAAGGAGCGGGAGTGGGAGGAATAGGGATGCACTGCTCATGTGTACGAAGTGTCTCTTTTAGGCAGTAAAAATATTCTAAAATTGATTTTAATGTTGGTTCCACAGATCTGTGAATATAATAAAAGCCACTGAAAGGTAATTGGTCAAATTATATAGTAGATTAATTGTATGTCAATATAACTGACACAAATATACTTTTAAGTTAAGGGCCCACATGTGCTTAGTAGTATGGTGTTTACTTTGCAGGCATTAGGCCCTGAGCGCCATCTTCAATGACACCAAAGGATGAAATTAAATTGCATTTGTACAGTTTCTGCATATCACTGTTCACTATTAAATGTCAAAGTATTTTTAATGAATATACAATAATTGATCATAATGATATAACAATTTATTTCACAATTCCTCTACTGCTAGACATTTAATTTTGAATTTTCTGCCATGATAATAAATTTTATAATAAACAGTTGTATAGACCTTTAATTGTTCTCATACAATACATTGTTAAAATGGAGTTAGTTAACAGATAAAAGTGTATGAACATTTTAAGGCTTTTATACATGTCATTACACTGTTCTCAAAAAATGATCTATGAATTTAAACTGTATATCAACAGTATATAAGAACACATGTTTCAATATGTTCCCCAAAAGTAAGTATTATATTTGGAAAACTTGACTGATTTAATAGATAAAACAGGGTATTTTAGATTGCTTTAATTTATATATCTTCACGGTAAAGTTGAAATTTTTTTACATTCATTTTTCATTTAATGGATTATCTTTTTATATCTTTGGCTACTTTTTAAAAATTTTTTTCAGGTTTTTTTGAGACAGGGTCTCGCTTTGTGGTTCAGGCTGGCCCTGAGCTCAGCCTCAAACTCACATCACAGCAATCTTCCTGCCCCTGCCTCCCGAGTGCTGGGATGACAGGCGTGAGCCACCACGCCCGGCACTGTGGTATGTGGTAATGATTGCTGCTGGGGTGAGTCTCCACACCCAGTATTGTTATGTGGTTACCAGGGATCGAACCCGGGTCCTTGCGCTTGCAAGACAGGCGCCGGAACCACTGAGCTAAATCCCTGGCCCTCTTTGGCTACTTTTCTAACTGTGGTGTTTTGCTTTTGCTTACTAATTGGAAAGTGCTTTCTAAATTAAGGATGCTAAGTTTCTTGAGCCTTGTATTTTACAAATGCTTCTCCAAGTTTACCTTTCCATTTTGAAAAGTATATCATCTAGAATTGCTTTATTATTTTGTACAAATTATAGCAATCATTTCTTTTTACATAAAATATTGGGAAAAATGAAAAGTACTGGCATTTGTTAATAAGTTATAAACACAGTATATTCATTTTGTGTTTCATCCTTTAAGATAAAATCTTTTCAAAAGAAAAATAAAGAAAGCTACGGATAAAATATCTAAGAATTTGGACATGTGTAAGTTTTTCAACTATTCTACTGACAGATATGCAAATTGTTTTCAGTTTAGAGATTTTATAACTATCACAGTAACATTAAAATCATTAAAAATATTCATCTCTGGGACCGGGGAGTTAGCTCAGTGGTTCCGGCGCCTGTCTTGCAAGCGCAAGGACCCGGGTTCGATTCCCCGGTAACCACATAACAATACTGGGTGTGGAGACCCACACCCAGCAGCAATCAGTACCACATACCACAGTGCCGGGCGTGGTGGCTCACGCCTGTCATCCCAGCACTCGGGAGGCAGAGGCAGGAGGATTGTGATGTGAATTTGAGGCTGAGCTCCGGGCCAGCCTGAACCACAAAGCGAGACCCTGTCTCAAAAAACCGAAAAAAAAAAAAAAATATTCATCTCTGGGATAGGGATTTAGCTCAGTGGTTCTGGCGACTGCCTTTCAAGTGCAAGGTCTCTAGTTCGATCCCCAGTAGGTAACCACATACTACAATGCTGGGCGTGGTGATTAAATGATCACCAGTAATCAGTACCACACACCACAATGCCAAGCGTGGTGGCTCATGCCTGTAATCCCAGCGCTCAGGAGGCAGAGGCAGGAGAACTGCTGTGAGTTCCAGGCTCACCTGGGCCAGAGTGATCTCAGGGCCAACCTGAACTAAAAAAGTGAGACCCTATCTCAAAAAAATTTTTTTTTCTTCTCC
The DNA here is from genome assembly GCA_004026965.1 of Petromus typicus. Taxonomy (NCBI): domain Eukaryota; kingdom Metazoa; phylum Chordata; class Mammalia; order Rodentia; family Petromuridae; genus Petromus; species Petromus typicus. Next base: position 5,010 of record PVIR01030505.1, on the reverse strand, counting down.
CCTTCTTTTTTCTTGTCTTCCCAAATATTCTTCTATTATTATCAGAACAATACTTTGCCCTTCCTACAAAATGAGTCAGTTGATAGAATTATTTGGATAGAGTCTCCGGGAAAAGGGATTACTTGAAGGCAGTTTTGCTTATTTAGAGATGCATACGAAATGAATTCCATAGTTCAAAATTCACACAAGATACTCTGAAAAAAAAAAAACTGTTACACAGTCATTTAAGTTTCGGAAACAACTTATTCAGCTTTGGGGGATTCACAATGTTTCCTAGCAATATTATCTTAACAACCCTGACCAATACGGGAGATGGACAAGAGTCTATGATCTGCACAAAAGGAAGGGTGTCCAACAGTCAAAAATACTCTCAACCCCACCTCCTTTTCGTGAGTCACAGAACTCAATTGTATATTAAAAGGCCCAAGAATTCCTACACTAAAATGAACACTCCAATTTGGCTTATACAAAGTGTCCTGTATTTGTTCACCAGATAATCTTTTCCTTTAACATCTGTCAATAGAATGCTGTTAGCAAAATGTTAAGGCAAGAAAATGAGAGGGAGGAGCACAGTAGATAATTGAAATTGAGACAGCACTGTATAGAAGTTTTCTTTCCTAAACATTAAATATTTTATCCAGACTTTGGAGAAGAAAACAGATTTAATCTTTTTTATTTTACATCCTTGATTACAAGTGAAGAAACATAGTAAGTTGAAATATAGTAGAAACAGTATGATTTGAGTTTACACAGCCCTAAGTTATAATCCTGTGTTGGCCACTTACTAGCTGTGTAATCTCAAGTTTAACAACTCTCTATATTTAGTTTTCTCACAAGTAAAATGGGAATAATAACCTTCTCCTCACAGACTTGACGTGAGGACTAAATGAGATAACATATCCTAAGTACACTGCAGAAGGGCTGGCATACACGAGGTCTTCTATAGCATCTATATTTCGATATAACAGAAGTTCTGTAAGGTAAAAAATTGACCATCTAAGAATTCACAATCAGATTGAGAGGTTTCTGAATTATTGCTGTCTTTTTCACTGGAAAAGAACTGCAAGTCTTACCAAATCAGATCTTTGAGCTCCATGATCTTTCTACAACTAAAAGTCTTTTAATACTGAATTACCATGAATTTATTTACCTGTGAGGAAGAGATGTCTGTTTAGTACTTTACTAGGCCAAGGAGAATCCCATGTGTAAAGCTGCCTACCACAGACCACAGATCATTAGTATTTTCGGGGAGCTGGAGTGTAGGGAGGGTGCTTTTTATCTGTTAATGGCTAAGAGTTGGTTATTGATTGACATAATGGAGACATGGAAAAAGAACCTACTTGGAATCTACATCATTTTAGAGACCTGGGCTGCATCAACATAAGGTTTGTAACTTACCACGTGAAAGTGAATAGCCTGAACAGAATGGTTGTGTATTTCCGTCATCTTAGTACAAGTGATGTAAGTGTGAGTTTGTGAGGGATGACGACAACTTTTTCAGTACAATGCACAGGAAAGTTACGTACAGAACTTGTACATATATGTGCAATGACAGCAAAGAATTTAACATCTTTTTTCTCAGAATAATAATTTACTCCTTTTCTCCTGAGGAAGAACTTAATAGTCTACTAGCACTGAATATGTCCCCTTCAGAATACTGACCTGTCCATGAGATGGAGGAAATGTGAAAGCTGCTATGTTTCCGTTTCCAGAGCAAGAGATGACAAGCCTTCTAGGTAATCTGTAAGATTGAAAAGTGGAGATGATTAACATAGTTTGAGCATTTCCTTCAAAGGTTCACATGCTGGAAGTGTGGTCCTTACTGTGGTAGTGCTGAGGTGGCAGAACCATTAATAGGTGGGGTCTAGTGGATGTCAACTAGGTCATCAGGGTGCCACCCTCTCAGAAGGGAATGTAGTTGGTTGTCAGGAGTTTGGTTAGTTCTTACAAGAGCAGGTTGTTTCAAAGCAAAGCCACCCACATGTTTAATCCCTTTGGTAGGTGCTATTTCCTTTTTTGTTTTTTCCATCATGTTGTGATACAGCCAGGAATCCTTTGCCATAACACTGGCACCATGCAGTTTGAACCCTGCAGCCAATCAGAACAGTAAGCCAAATCAACCTTGACTTCATAAAGTACTCAGCCTCAGGAATTTTATTATTGCAACAAAAAGTGATCAAATATTCCTTATGTATATATAAGTGACAATTCATTCAGTGCAATTTTTTTTGGTCCAGTGCCTAGAGGCAGCAAATATTTCCACATCTCTAAAGACTAGGGAGCTACACTGAGCATTTTCAAGTCCCAACTTGCAGGCCCAACACTCATTTTCCAAGAGCAATCAGCCTGCTAGACTGTGAACTAAGATTATTTTATCTACCAGAATGATCTATCTGTAACACTGGCTGGGATTTGACTTAAATAGCTATGGTGACAGCTCAATATCATTTAAATTTAATGGACTATTTTGGGTTTTGCTACTCAAAAATTACCCTGTTTTGCTGTTACTCCACTGAATGCAACTGAGATAGCTATTAAAATAATTTAGGTGTTGGTGTTTTTTTTTTTTAATGAATAAGATATCTAGAGAATCAGTCTTTGGGATTAACACGTAACATCACTTATGATAAAAAATGTTTTTGTTTCTGACCGGTTGCTTTCTGGAAGAGTAAAGTATACTCTGAATCATCTGGCATCGTGTACAGATAATCACTATCTTCATACTTACCGAATGATGTGTATTCAGCACTTTGAAATAAAAAAAGCTCACAGCAGTAACTTCTACAGTTTCCATCTAGTGCATTTTTTTCCCTCTGAAATGAATTTTTCATTCAGGAGGTCCTCAAGGGTGAGGTCTCTCATGATTGGGGCCAGCCAGCTAGGGAGAGTTACCTTTGCCATGGTAAGCTAGCAAGTTCTCAGGCCATTGGGTTAAGCAGGCAGATTTCAGACAAATATGCTTTCTCACAGGTAGTGGAAAAGTAGAAGTGGTTTTGAGAATGTTTATCTTTGGAATCATGATTGTGTAGTAAGCACAACAGTCTGTCTTATCTGGAATCCAGCTATCTTGGTCACTTTCCATTTGCTCAGACAAAATACCTGACATCCACAATTTAATGGGAGAGAGATTTATTTTGGCTCACAGCTGTAGAAGTTTGAATCCATGCTTGGCAGGCTTAAATGCAAGAACAGCTTTTCTGAGTGGCAGAAAGCTACTCCTGGCCTGGCAGCCAGGAAGCAGAGAGGAAACAAGAGCAGGAAGTATGATATTTATCCAGGTCATGTCCTCAGTGACTTGTGTCTTCCGATCAGAGACCCGACCTCTAACAGCAAGTCAGCTACATCACTTCCCTGATTCATTCACTTTCCAAAAGCCTTGTCTAGGACTTCACGAAGCCTTTGGGAAACATTCTCTGTTTAAATCAGAGCATATGCCAATCGTGGCCAGGCCTTCAGAGGAATGATAGACAGTAATGTGTGTTGGTCAAACATGTGAAGAAAGAGCAAACAAATACTTAAATATACATCTTACCTCACCTACTCAACACTTCTACCCTGAAGGCAATTGACAGAGGGACAGAGTTCTGGAAATGCAAGTCAGTTCTTTGTTCTGCTACTCCTCAGAAGTGATGCTAATTCTTTTGATGCTCCCTTGTTGAAGGCTGGCTCTCTCAAGAAATTTTAGGTGTAGTTTGACAATGAAGTTTTCCAGAAGTTGATTTTTTACTATTTTGCCAAGTGTGTTCTTTGTCATTGTTGTTTGTTTCACTGTTTTCCACTGCAGTTCACTCTTGCATTTGGTACAGAACATTACCACCAGGCAGTTATTTGAATAAAATTATGCTCTTGCAGACATTGATTCCTGAGCTGAAAATCTTGATCACCAGTTTCCTTCATGATTTTACCCCCTAGGGTGAGTTTAAACTAAAGCTGCATAGGTAGGTTCATGTGGTGAAGACTACATTGAAAAAATGTACGTACCTCAAAAAGTGAACCCTGCAGAACAGAAAACAAATGCAGTATTTATGGATTCAATTCACCTTCTACCATTTGCACTAATCCTGCTGCCTCCATCCCACATACTTTTGCAGCCTGTGCAGTAGTGAGTTCACAGTTATTCAATAGATGTCTGCTTGAATGAAGAATGATGTCATTTTAATGTCAGTGTGTGCTGGTTCATCTGTGGTTTGCTACCTGTCTTGTCTTAGATATCTTCCCTTTCTTTGGAATTTGAGATTTCCACATAAAACTTTGATCCTAAGTGAAGTGACTTTGGAGCACACATCTTTCAGTCCACTGGTTTCCAGAGATCAGGAGAAGTAGGGATGAGGCCAAGATTAGACACAGTGCAGAGGCTGAAAGATTTAGGTTGAGTTGTGACTGCTGTTTCCTATTCATCTCCCTTTAGCCTCCACTTTTTTATACATAAAATAGGGGCAATGTTCTTTCATTCACAGTGTTTGCTTAAATGCTCCTCCCTGAACTATGAATATTTTTTAATGCTCTGTTCTTGATTTTCTGATGTTCTCTTTCATTATTCCTTTCCTTGTCCTCACGGGTCCATGTCAACACTCATAAAAGGATTCTGTATTTTATATGTTATCTCCTTTCTCTAGTTTATTCCTTCCCTTGATTATCCCTTTTACCTTTTATGGGTTTAACTGCCGTCACTCTACAAGTGACCCCAGATTTTTCTAGTTAATGGGACTATTTCCAGTTTTTAAAAATGTCTCATCTTTGATTCTTCTCCATTTCTAGAATAATCACCATTTGTGAAGCCAGAAGGACACATATAGTGTTTTGTTGCTGTTTCTACTTCTTTTCTTTCCACATTCCAATTCAATTTGCAGGTTAGTACTTGAATAATTTTTCTAAAATTTATCTTCTGTTATATCAATATTAAATAAAAACCATAAATAGCTATTTCCTATTATACTAGGTCTCCAAAGCTTTTTACTATCTGACCATATCTTACCTCTATTACCTGCCCCAAAGCCACAGTGCTCACAC
>PVIR01030504.1:0-20197 GCA_004026965.1 Petromus typicus | reverse complement strand
ACTGGAAAAATGTGGAAACTAGAATTTGAAATGACAGTGTACATGTTGCCAAAACTTGGATTTTACAGCTCAGAAAGTAGAAGCCTTCACCCTATCCTGTAGAAGTTGTCCGTGTCTTGAGCCTAGACATTAGAATATGAGTCCAGAGATTGTCTCTCAACATCTTCAGCTATGCTTTCCTTTAGAATCATCTTTTTTTGGGGGTGACACTGGGGATCAAATTTGGGCTTGTAAGGTAGGTGCGGTTTCTCCGAGCTAAATTCCCAGCACTAAAATCATCTTATTAAATTATAAATATATAATAATTTCTTAACACTACACATGTACATACATTTTTGAAAAAGGAAAACCATTGCTTTATTATACTCTGATTCTGGCTAATAACTTTTCAAATTTTTGAGAAACATTTAAAAATTTAAATTTAAGACTTAGAATTTAAAAATTTAAATAAAAAAATTTTCATGTCACCCAAAATGTGCAAACTTATTAATAAAGAAGGAATGCTTTGATATGGTTTGATCAACATAAATAGTGAATGTTTAAGTTTTGCAAATTATTACAATAAAAGACACAATGCCAGTAGTTCACCCCAAAATACTTCCTTTCAAATAGGTTTACCCCATGTTGTGTCATTTTTGGAAGGATTTTGGGAAATCCTTTTTTCACGAGGGTCTTTTCATGACTGCCTCTACACACTGAATCAATTCAAAATATTTACCTTTCGTGGCCATTTTGACTTTAGGAAAGTCTCAGAATTTGCATAGTGCCACATCCCTAAATAAGGTAAATGAGGACAAACTGTAATGTTTTTTGACAGAAATTATCATAAAGATTTTTATGGAGCAAATATGTTTCAAGCAAGGTTAAGTATTTTGAGGGGAATTAATGGCAGTTATGTTTTACTGTAATAATAGATTTTTATTTAAACATTCACTCTATATTTTGATATTCCTTGTGTACTCTCATAAAGACCACCAGAAAGAAATTAGAAAACTGAGCAAATGTCTCAAGGAATTTTTTAAACAATCTTTCTCTCACAATGAGGTAATATTATTAAATAACACAATCCATTCACAATATGGCTGCCAGCATCTGCTGTGGTACCTTCTGCCACATCACTGTAAAGTTATGCGTGACGGAGATACGAGCTTTCTGAACATTGTTATTTCAATAACCAGAAACTGTCCTGCTATCTCTAGGTTCTCATCCTCTCTCTTCCATACAGGGAGGTCCATTCCCCCCCCCCCCCGCCTCCTGGACCGTAGTCTCTTCCACCACCTGATCTGGTGTCACCGTGTTCCTGACTACAACTAGTTTCTATTTTTTGTGTTACTCAATTTTTTATGGAAATAGAATCGAAGAGTTCTTTATGTGGTGAGTCTCTTTGTTGTTAAACCCGACGGGCTTTCCCAGTCCAGGACGTGAGTTGGGATGGAGCGATGCTGGAGAAGAAGAAAAGTTCTTCCTTGCAAAGCTGTTCATAGTATCTTAATTCTGCTTTCTCAGAATAGATGATAATTTCTTCACACTGTCACTCGCTCTGTTGTTAGGAATGATGTCACTCTCCTCATCACATGATTTTCAACTGGCAAATGTGTGCACATACTTATTTCCAGGTGCAAAATCCATAGAGTTTAGCTGTGTCGCTTCCCGTACTTTACAGCAAAGAACAAGCTCGAGAAGGTAACCTGACTTGTTCAAGTTCTCACAGGACACATTTCCTAGGTCTGGTCTCTGAGTCAAACATTTTTGTTCTGAATATAGTATTCTTTCCAATAGAAAGAAAGGCCTGGTTCCTTGCTAGTGGCATATTTGCCCACAAACTGCCACTTGATCTCAGATTATGTCTCAGATACATCCCTAGCCACCTCCTTTTTACACTGTGCCAGGCTTCTTTGCTTTCTAGGGAGTTAAATTCGTGGGTGATACATAGGGTTACAGAGCAAGAAGGTGGGAAAACCAGGACAATTGTCTACCTCTCTCAGCTTCTTGTGGCATCTCAGTGGGCTCTGTGGCTGTTTCCTGCCAGTCATCACCTTCTGTATCAGAGAGAAACACTCTGGGTGTCTCTGCCCAGACAGTACAGGCTTGTGGCTTTCCCAATATAACTTTTTTCTATTGAGCTTCTTAGCTCTATGAAGGTGGGTAGCTTCCTGATTTTCTAAATTCTAGGACGTTTATTATCTCCTGCTTGTTTTTCCTTTCTTTTCATAGCCATTGGATTGACTCTCTGTATTAAATTCTTTTCATCTGAAAGCTGTTGAGTATTTTCTCTTTTTGCTGGTGCATTCTAATTGATAAATGTGAGAACCTAAATGAAATTCTTTAAAAATTAAAACTCCAAACTCTTCATACAGGCAACTCATAATACCTCTACTGGGCTAGCTTTGGCCATAGAAGGAGGTTTGTCAGACATTTAATGGGCACAAATTATGATTCAAAGCTTTAAAGGAACCATTTCACTAATCCTATTTTCCACACTGTCATTCTTGGTTATTTGAAATTACACAGAATGAACTAAGAAGAGTTGACTTTCTGTGTCCATCTCCTTCCCCAGCACATCTTGGCAGGGTCCTCATATTGCACAAGCATGAAGTGATGGTATAGGTACACTCTGTCTTTCTTTCCTCTTGTCATCACTTTGCACAACAAGTTCAAATGTACAATGATGTGCTCCATGTGGAAAAAGATATAGAGCTTTAAATGCTAGTGACCCTCAAGCTTTAGAAGGTGCCCAGTCACCTGAAGACCCTGCCCATACACAGATGATGGGGCCCCATCTCCACTTTCTGATTCAATAGGTGGGGGAGGGATGAGAATTTGAAGTTTTTTTAAGCTTGGTTTTTAAAATAGTGATAAATAGGTAACATAAATTTGATCATTAAAATTGTTATGTGTCAAGCCTAGGATCTATTTAAACTATATTTATGTATACAGTTTAGGAGCATTAAATATATTCTCGGTTGTGCAACCATGCAGAACTTTTTCATGATACCAAGCAGAAAAACAAGCTTCTCACTCCTTATCAGCTCCTACTCTGCGTTGTATCTCTATGAGTTTTCTGACCATTAGTACTTTATGTAAGAGGAACCATATAATATTTGTCATTTTATGTCTGTCTTATTTTGCATAGAATAATGTATTCAAGGTTCATCCTTATTGTAGCAGGTATCAGGATATCAACAGAATTCATAGCTGAATATGTACATATACAACACATTTGTTTATCTGTCTTTCTATTGACAAACATTTGAGTCATTTCTGCCTTTTGGTCTCTGTGACAATGCTACAATAAACATGGGTATGCCCACTTTTGAACATATATCTAGAATAAAATTGCCAGATCATGTGATAACCCTATGTTTAGCTTTTGAATAAGCACTGTCCTTTTCCATAGTGACTATACCATTTTACATTCCTATCATTAATGTGCGAGATTTCCAGTGTTTCCACATCTTCACTTGCTTTTTGTCTCTCTCTCTGTGATTTTGATTTGCACTTTCCTAATGGTTAATGATGTTGAGTATCTTGTCAAGTGCCAAGTAGCCATTTGCATACATTTGGAGAAATGTCTGTTTAAGTCCTGTTCTCATTTTTAAACTGGGTTGTTCTTTATTCTTGAAGAATTTAGGTTATTAACAATTTTCCAGTTGATGGAGGTCTATTGGTCTTGAGACTATACTTTGAGAATCACTGCTTTATATTCTGTATGTCAAATAATCGAAAGCTAGCCTTGTTTGTGATCTGAGAGTTGGATGAACTCTGTCTTGATATATGATTTTAACATTTGCTAGGTGATTGGTTTTTGATAATTCATGGTTTGTGGCTGTTCTAGGGTTTTGATGTATTACCTTTCTTGTACAGCAACCATGGAATGCAAGGTGCCCTGAAATTGAAAATCCCAGTACCGTATTACCAAAACCCTTAGAGATTGCATCTGCATGTATTCAGTGCTCTTGAAACATTCATCTTACTAAAGCAGGAGATAGCAGGATGTTCACAGTGAACTGAAGATCAAGGAAACTCCTATTTCTGTGTCATCACCGAGCCTCGAATCTCCTGATCAGCAGGAGTCATTTTATATATGTGATTTATAAAAGTGAGTAATTATCTTAAAGTAGACTTTCAAATTAGTCTCAGTTAGAAAAACTATTATTGCCCATCTGAATATGTAATTACCATGATTTATTTGTCAAGTACTAGGCATAGGTAAATTTCCTACATTTTTATTAAGTTTGAGAAGTTAATTAGTATGCCTATTAAGCAAAACTCAGAAAGCATTATGCATGAAATATTTCCTTATAACTCAACTAAACTAATTTCAAGACCCATTGGATTTGAAGTTTCATTTAATTATTCTCAAATACTTTTCCTTCAGTTAAAAAATCTCTGTACTTATCTCTGTCACTAAAAATATTCTATGTCTATTGAAATGGTTTGTAACAGTGCTTGCTAGGCCTACATAACTAAGTTTGTTTTCTGGGAAATCGGTAGAGATATCCATTGGAATTGATTGAAAAGTACAATTTGCCTGATTATTATTACTTAGTATTTATATAGTACTTGAACATACTAATATAATGAGTAGTTCCTTATGAATTATTCACTGCAGTGTCCTTTTGATACTGTATGCAATTGACTTTTGCTATGCCTTTTGATATATTTCAGTGGAAGAAAGGAATAAGATAGGTTCTTGGCCTATTCTGTATTTGAGATCCCCAAGACATCCACAGATTTGAGGATCCCCTAGGAGAACTCATGGGATTCAGTAGCTGGTGGCTTACAACTGTAAGATTATTAGAGCACAAAGGTGCAAAGCAAAGTCAGCAAAAGGAAAAGTCACATGAGATGAAGGCACAAGCTTCCCAGAGAGCTTTTCCTTGTGCAGTTACACAGCAATGTTTAATTTCCCCGGCAACAAGTCGCAGTAGTACTTGTGAAATGTTACCTACCGGGGAAACTCTGTCAGAGGCTCAGTGCCAAGCATTTTCGCTGGGACTTGGTCACACAGACAGCTTCTGCTTGGCACATACCAAGTCTCCAGACTCCCAGAAGGGAAGCAGGTGTTCAGCCTTCTGATAGTTAATGATATGTAGTTGGCTGGGCTGCAGTACCCAGATGGTTGGTCAAACACTATTCTTCATGCTTCTGTGAGAACATTTTTGGATGTGATTTATATTTAATTTGGTAGATTTTCAGCAGAGCAGACTACTTCGCTAGTTGAATGGGCCTCATCCAGTCAGTGGAAGACCTGAAGAGAGCAAAAGACTGAGCTCCTCTGGGGAGGAAGGAATTCTGCTGGTAGGTGGCCTTTGGACGTGACTCTGCCTGAGTCTCCACTCTGTTGACTTATCCTTCAGACTTTGGACGTGCCAGCCTCCATTAACACAAGACTCAGTTTCTTAAAATAAATTCCCCTCTGTGTCTAAATGCACATACACATATATACACATGCTGATGATTCTGTTGCCATGGAGAACCCTGAATAATAAAAGCCTAAACCACATTGTTTGTACAGCTTAGGCACAATGAACCAGGCCAATCAGTTAATGAAATCTAAATTCCCAGATGACAGTCAAGGGGCCACCCTTGCAAGCAGGTCTAAGAACAGCAGTGTAGGTCTGCTGCATTTATTGTTCCCCTTACACACTGCCATCAAATATACTTTATATAGACTATAGGAACTTATCTTAGGAAGAGGGAAGAAAAAGGGGAGAGATTTACTTTTCATTGTGTCCTGGTGCATAGACACCTTGTTTATAAACTAGGAATATAGTGTTATGTTTGGAGGGCTGAAGAAGCGTTTTTGGTACATAAAAATCACAAGTAAACGAACCCCCTACGCTTTCGCACTTTTCTACTGCTTACCTTTCCTGTCTGTCTGAACAGCGTGATACACATTACCCAGGTGGAGAAGTGAGTGTCAGAAAAATGTTGATCCATTTTTACTGTTTTCATTTTGTGCTGCTGTGTGGTTTCTATCCTTTGATGTTTCCACGAGATAGTATCACTTTCGCTTTTGGCTTCACAGGAGATTCCATGCATGATTGTGCCCTGAGATAAGAAGCATGACCAGAACGAACACCCGAGTGCTTGTCAGCATATGAATGGCCTGACAGCTGTTCCTACAGGCCCTTGTGCTTCCCCCATGAGCCATCAGCCAGGAAGCTGCTCCGGGGATGGAACAGTGGAAACTCGCCAGGCATAACCAGTGCTTTCAGAATCTGTTTACAGAACTCATCTACATAAAGGAGCAGACACAGATGGGCACTAGGAAACATGTTTTGTGTGCTTCTTTGCTGTATCAAGCTTTCTCTTTTTTTCTCGTAGTTTTGACAGCATCTTAACTAGATTTTCTGTGTCTTGTCTCTCCTCTTTCCAATTTACTGTAATTTTTACAAACAGGGATCTGATCATATTCACTCACTCAGGCTCCACCAACCCTCCAACATGTGATGAATAAATTCTCAAGTCCTCAGTGTTGCCTTGAGAGAATGGCATAGTATGGCTTCAGTTTATCCTCTTAGCCATATTTCTAGTCACCTGTCTTATTTTTATATCTTATTTTTATTGGTATGTTTGCAGTACATAATGATTACATTGCTTTGGGAGTTTGTAGTACCTTCTTATTGAGTAAATGAGTTGTTCTCTTTTGATCTCAAATCTAAGAATCCATGAGATTTTTAAAGCTCTGTGGATTTGTGAAACTCACTATCATTTAGATATACATTTTCAAGTAACTTTAATTGAGAGATCAATCAGAAAAGTGTACACAAACCATAGATGTCTAACTAAATTTTTATTTTTATTTATTTTTTATTTTTTTGAGACAGGGTCTTGCTTTGTAGTTCAGGCTGGCCCTGAGCTCAGCCTCCAACTCACATCACAGCAGTCCTCCTGCCTCTGCCTCCCGAGTGCTGGGATTACAGGCATGAGCCACCACGCCTAGCAGATTTAATTTTTAAACGGAACACCCCTCTATGATCACATGCCAGCCCAGATCCCCAGCACCCTCACAGGTCTTTTCACATAATCGCTTTTGCCCCCGACTCCCATCACCTCTGGTGAGTTCTGCCTGTTTCTGAACTTTATTAAAATGTGCTCAGTCATGTAGCATATACTCTGGCATCTGACATCTTTTGCTCAACATTTTACTTGTGAAGTTTATAGATGTTAGTGCATGTAGTACTAGTTGGCTTGTACATATTGGTGTATTATATTCCAATTTACTTATCTATTATGTTGGAGGTTGGGCTGTTTTATATTAGGAATATGTTGCTATAAATATTCTTGTCCATTTGTTTGGCAAATGTATGTATTCATTACTGTTTTGTATAGGAGTAAAACCCATGGTCACAAGATCTGTATATCTTTAACTTTGTTGGGTAATACAGAACAGTTTTCTAAGTGGCTGTGTCCTGTTATCTTCTCATAGTAATGAGTTTCCTACATGTCCTTCCTAACACTTGACCTTGTTGGATTATTTCTTATTGGCCATTGTGTGGTTGTACAGGGATGTCTTGTAGTTTTAATCTGTGTTTCTTAGTGGCTATTGATGTTGAACATCTTGGTCATTTTGACTTTTTTCTTTTAAGCACTTATTAAGGTCCCTCAACCATTTTTCTATTGATTTTAAGGATTATTGATATATTAAGAGTTATTTGTAAATCCCAGGTATGGAAGCTCTTGCACATACACATATACATTTCTCCTGTTTTATATACTGACTCTTCTCTCTCAATGCTATCTTTCGGTGGACACAATTCTTAATTTTAATGGACTTCAAAATCCATTTTCTTAGCTCCATCGCTTTTTGAGTTCTGCTGAGACAGATACGTGCGCTAGGGTCATGAAAATATTATCTCATCTAGAATAATCATTGTGTTAACTTTTATATTTAGACCTAAAATGATCTAGAACTGACATTTTATATTATGTGAGGTAAAAGTGAGAAAATGATTTTTGCTTGTGAATAGTCAATCAACCCAAATGATTGAAAACTTCATCCTTTTTCTCATTGCACTGCAAGGTCACTTGTGTTACAAAGCATGTAACTTTATTTTTGTGTTTATTTTTGGATTCCTTATTCAGAGACAATAGTTCCCCTTCACTCTACCCCTCTTTGTGCCAATACCACCTTACTTTGGCAACTATGGTAAGCCTTGGTATTTGGTAGGGTTAAGTCTTCCAGTTTTCATTTTTCAAGTCTTGCTACTCCACATTCTTTGAATGTTTATTTAAATTTAACAAAAATTAACCCTCCTGGATTTCTGTTGGTCTCTCAGGTAATCTATACATCTTTTCAGAGGAGAATTTATATTTGTGTAATTTCAGATCTTTCAGTTGGTACATATGTTTTATTTTGACACTTATTTAGAACTTCTTTAATTTTTATAAAATATTTTATGGTTTTCTGGGCCTTGGGTGACATTAGGAATTTAGCATCTGTAATTATGATAGATATATCCTGAAATTTTCCTTTCTTACAATGTCATTGTTAAACTTAAGTAAAAAAAAAAAAAGTTATGGGGCCATGGATTTAGCTCAGTGGTTCCAGTGCCTGCCTTGCAAGTGCTAAGGCCTGGGTTTAATCCTGGTAACCACAGACAACAATGACGGGTGTGGAGACTCACTGCCACAAGCAATCAGAACCACATACTATAGATAGTGCTGGGTGTGGTGGCTCACACCTGTAATCCCTGTACTCAGGAGGCAGAGGCAGGAGGATGGCTGTGAGTTCAAGGCTGAGCTGTCTCAAAAAAAAAAATATGGCTTGTGAAGAAAGACAGGAAATATTTCTGTTTCATATTCTATGAACAAGTTTGTTAGACTGGTGTTATCTGTCCTTGAATGAATATTTTGAATGAACTTACTGTTGAAGCTATCTTTATTTGTGAGGGAGTTTTAAATCACAAATTCAATTTCTTTGAGAATTTAATTCACTTTTCTATCAGGTTATTAAATTGTTCCTATAAGTTTATTAATTGTACATCTATGTATATATACATTTTACATATACATTTTCTTCAACTTGTTAATACTGTTGATACAATGTTAATAATATCAACTTTCAAATATTTAAAATATATATACTGATGCCCCTTTTCATTTCTATTATTTGCAATTTGTATCATCTCACTTTTTCTTATCAGTTGTACTAAACATCTATCACTTTGGAATGTCTTTTCAATTTCGTGTCTTTGATTTTATTACTTTTTTCTGTATATATTTCTTATTTCATTAATCTTTCTTGTTTATTGTGTCCTTCATTTTATATTATTTGAGTTTAATTTGTTATTTTTTTTAAAAAATTGCTTGGGCTACATACAAATAAAATATATATTTAAAACATTTTCCTTATGCCGGGTGTAGTGGCTCATGCCTGTAATCCCAGCACTCAGGAGGCAGAGGCAGGAGGATTGCTGTGATGTGAGTTTGAGGCTGAACTCAGGGCCAGCCTGAACTACAAAGCGAGACCCTGTCTAAAAAAAAAACCCCAAAAACCAATTTCCTTATAGTAATGATAAATTCCATGATAGTATCCATCTTTTATCAAATTATCCTTTCTAAATGACCAAAAGTATGAATTTTCTAAGGAAAGCCCCCATACAAAACAGGAATATCATTTGCTACTAATTGTATTTTTTAGGGAACAGTTCCTATACTTTAAAGAGTGGTCATTATTATCATTAATAATATAACAATTTAAAATATCTAGTAGTCTGTCTGATGGTGGTCATCTTATACACATTCAATTATTATACAGTAGAAAGGGTTGAGCATAGGATAGCTGTCATTTTTCATCTCTTTTTGAGATTCTCCCACCATGAGGACTGTGTTCACTTCCTAGGAAGGCCATTTCACAGCACCACACACCGAGTGACTTACAAAAGCAGAAATTTATTGCCTGACAGGTCAGGAAACTAGAAGCCCAAGTACTAGTGTTAGCAGACCCATTTCCCTCTGAAACCGATAGGGAAAGGGGCCTTCCTTCCTTTTTCTTGGCTTCTGGCGGTTGATCATCAATCTTTGCTGCTCCTTGGCTTGTAGATGGGTTACTGGCCTGATCATGCCCCTTCTTTTCATGTTGGTCTTTGCATTCAATTCCGCCTTTTCATGAGGGCACCAGTTATACTGCATTATGGACTAGACTCATGATCTCATTGTAATGTTATTTTCTCTTTGTAGAACTTAGTTGTAATAATATCTTCTTTTGAGCTCCTGGGGGTTAGGACTCCAACAAGGCAGGCAAGAAACAATTCAGTTCACAATAAGAACAATTTCTGTGCCTGTTGAAAAGTCTCCACAAGTGGAGAGATAGAAAATTAGTCAACGATTAGGTAAAGGAAAATCTCCCATTAGCAGATGACTAAAACACTGTCCCCGGACATGGAGACGAATTGTTCAATAATTGAAGTGCTGTTCCATTGATTCAGCAGCCTCCTGAGGTGATCCTAGCATGTGATCATATTGGTTTCTGTCCTTGGAGCAAATACTTACTCATATGTAGCTCTTAAATGTACAAAATTACTAGGTCCTAAGATTCACATATAGTGTGGATGACAAAGCTGACCCCATATTGTGAGGTCAAATTATATAAACTGTTTTAAAACTTGTGCATACCAATATTAGTTACAATTGATGGCATAGGCCAGTAATACAAGAGGCTGAAGCAGTAAGATCACTAGATGTAGTCCAGGCTGGGTAACTTAGCATGACTCTGTCTCAAAAGAAAAAAAAGAAAAAAGAAGAAAGAAAGAAAAGGCTGAGGAGATAGTTTCATGCACAGGCCCTGGGCTCAATTACTTCAGTTACTCCGACCCCAAACCTTTGAAATGATAACAAAAATCTTTATTCCCATGGCACCAGTAACTTAGAGAAAAACGATCTTTTAGAGAATGGTCAGAAGCTAATGCATGTGCCTCTAGCATCTCATTCTTTTCAGAAATTTAGTGCCCATTTTGCTCCCGTGATTCTCTGGGTTATTTGCAATGTTTCTTTCTAAATTGCACTTCAGCAGCATCAGTAGATTTTTTTAAGACCAGAAAGTAGAGGGGCAAATGAACTTCTAAAAATAACTACGTTCCTGGGTCCATTAAATCCAACTTGACATCCTCAGTGCATCCGTAATTTGATAATAATAATGATCTACTTCATAGGGATGTTGTGGGGAATAACAAATTAATGATTGTAAAGCACTCTGGAAATAGAAAGGGCTCAATAAAAGCTTGTAATTATTAATGGTAATCATTTGCAACTGACCTAGAAATTATTGTTAAGTTATAGCATGCATCTTGTAATCGCTTCTTTTTTTGTAATCTTTGGACTTCAAGCCCCAATCTCTGTATTAAAGGGATTTTATTTTGTTATACTATAGCCCTTGTGAGGAACTTAGAAACAGCATTGTCCTTGTGTTTCTTCCTTCTACAATTTTCTTTTCTTCCTTATAGTCAAAATTGAAGATACATTCTTTTTTTTAATCTTTATTGGTACATTAAATATACATATCATGATTGCACTCCATAATGGGGATTTGTACCAGTATAAGACACAACTTAATTCTCATTTTTTCCCATAGCCCTACCCACCCTACCACCCCCCATATACATAAAATTTGTTTCCTTACTTTTTTGTTACAATCTCAACATTGTCCCCTTTCACGTTATGAAGATTCATTCTTGATCTTCCTTCATGTCTTCCTTTCTTTGTCTGATTATTATTTAGTGGATATTGCAGGCAGAGTTAGGTTTGAGGGTGCAAAGATGGAAAATATGGGTGCAGTGTCTATTATCTTGGAGATAATAATGAAGTAGGCAGTTGTGGAAAAAACATATAGTATATGTTTTATAAAAACATAAAACATGAGTATAGTGAGCTAGGAAGAGACAGGAGATAGAACGCAAGCAGATACAACTACAGCCAGGATTGGAAGGCTAGAACACATTTAGGGTGGAATACTAGCTCTCTCTCTTTGGGACCTTATTGCACCATTCCACCCAATTTTTCTAACACAACGGCGCTTATGGATAAACTGCACTATTGCTTTGTTTACTGAGAATGAGTCATCTGGTGTCCTTCTTTTCTCTCTTTAAATACCAAACAGGAAGCTTGGAATGATGATGCATGCCTAAGATCCCTCCTCCACAGGGGACTGAGGCATAGGTGTCATAGTTTGAGATCAACCTGGGCAACTTTGTAAAAATCTGCCTCAAAATAAAAAATATAAAAGACTGGGGATGTAGCTTAGGAGTACAGCACCTCTGGATTCAGTCTTTAGCACTACAAGACAATAAACTGAATGACAGTGATGGATCTTTTACCAGAGTGAGGGAGACAACACTTCTCTTCAACTGTCTGAGAAGCAGAGTGAATAAATTGGTAACCAGCCTTTTAAAAGATGCGCAGGAATCTGGTGTGTTTTCAGTACTGCTGAAGCCTCAAACATTCTCCATGAAGGGTATAGAACTTTTCCTGTAGGGTATAGAGGGTATAGAACTCTTCCTCTATCATTCAATGAATAAGATCTCTAACTAGAGAATGTTCTAGTCAGATCTTGGAGTTATTAAGCCTGCTGACCGTATGGCCTCCTTATCCCAGGGCTTGGTTGCTCCATCTTCCTGTGTCTTAGTGATTTAAGATCCTAATTACTATCTCAGTTCCAGAAACCGTAAATCTGCAGAGAAGACAGATTTTAAAGCTAGACAGCAAGGTCTGACTCTGCAGTGCTAGTAAAACAGGAGATGAAGTACCAGAGAATTACATCGCCCAGCCTGTTATATGTCCGATGCACTGAGTTTGGTGCTCTCTAAGATCAAAGAACACATTCTTAGAACAATGGAGGTTACAAGTAGTGAAATATTTATTGAGGGGACAGCTCCTGAGAGACAAGAGGGGTCCCAATGGGTGGCTGAGAACCCCACTTTGGAGGAAATTTTTTATAGAGCACAGCCACATAAGTACAACATGGGTTGAAACTGTGAACAACCAATAAGAATGCAAGTACAGTTACTTAGGTAATAGTGGTCCAATGAGAGAACAAGTCTTGTAACATGCTTGATTTTTTTCTAGGAAATGATGCGTCCAGAGGTCTTGGTCATCTACTGAGGTAATTCATGTCTATTTGGGCTTCGGTAGGCCAGGTGTTACCGCTTATCCTGTCCTTTGGGTAAGCATGTAGATGTAGTCATATCATCTTTATCTTGAGGCCTGGTATCCAATGGATGCATCTGCAGACATGGCTGTAATGTGTTATGCTGGTGTTCACTCTCTCAAGGGTCTAGCCTTATCTGACTGCCTATACTATTTCTACCTAACTTAGCTGTCTATAATGCTAAGACCTAACTCAAGGCAATAGATCAAATGCAAGAAAATAGAGTGAAATACAGTCCTCTGTGGCCTCAGGAAAACTAAGCCCAGAAAGGATAGTCGTGGTTACAACAAAACCTATTACACAAACCAGGAACAATGAGAGGATAAATTGAGTAGAAAGAATAATCAACCATCGAGTCAGGCTGTACCCACTGGATAAAGATGGAAGGCAGGGTTGAGAAAAGCTTATCGGAAGCAGAATCAATCAGTGCCAGAGCAGAGGGGCCTAGAGTTTATCTAAGTCAGTGAGCGGTGCTCTGGTAAGTGCCCAGGGAGCACCCAGTTTTAAAAGTGGTACCTTCAAGACCTGGTTTGTCTGTCCTTATTTTAAATGTATTTCACCCTATAAGGCAGAGGAGCTCTGTGATCCTTGCAAGTATCTTGCCAGTACCGGTGATTCCAGAAAAAGCTGTACAAGAAAGTCTGTTCGTTTAGACGTTTGTGTCTCCAAAGCTAAGCCATTTGATAGCTAAGCTTGCGTTGACAGCAGAGGAAGGACTCAGTGAATATTTTTGAAGATAGTAAAGGAGGGAAGAAATACATATGGTAGATTAAAGAACCATAATCAATCCATTTGAAACAAGTCAGAGATTCAAGATTGTGTATCAGGAGGGGACAAAAAAAGTCAGCGCTGACCTCTGAGCTATGGCATTGGAAAAGAAAAGAGCATGTGAGTGAGCCCCCATGGTTTAAAGCTATGGATTGACAGGCTTCCCCAATCAATAAAATTCCCCATCAATAAAATAAATTTTTGTTTCAGCTTTCCCCAAATAAAAATCTACTCACTAACAAGTACAGAGAGAGCAAGGTACAGATACTTCCCTCCCCCAGAGGCTGATTTTGGCATGAAGAGGATGGTGCAGTGATTGCTTGCTTCAAGGTGGGTGCATGGAGGCCTAGGAAATATGACCTCTGAGCCGCTCATGTGGAAACCAGACCCCTCACTAGGTGAAGGTTAAATTCTACTGTCAGGTCAGGAAGACAAAACTTGCTTTGGTAGTCTTTGGTAAAGCCAAAGCCTGGTATATGATGCATATTCTAAAAACCAGGTGCCTTTATAATTTTTTGAGCCAACACTTCCAATCTATGGCTTCAAGTTGACTTCTCAAGTCTCTACAAGACTTGCATTTCGTTTACTTCATAGTGGACCTTGTTGTAATCATCATTATATACCTTTCTGAAACAGATTCAGGAAAAGAAAAAGACAGCAGGCTAAAATCAAACAAGATTGAAAAATCTGTGGGAAAAGTATGACTTTTATCTGTTTTCATTCCACATGATTCAGGACAAGGCCGCTTAACCACACTTTGTACATAGCAATTAATCCCCAAGAAAGAGCCCGAGTGTCTGTCTGTTTAATTGGACAGTTCAGAGATCAACTTCTAAGTCCAGGTTGGCTGTGCCTCTCACTGATTATTTTCTAACTTTTAGGAGAATCATAATGGCGTTTCTGTTGTTATTTTGCTTTACAAATGTGACTGCGAAGGAAGGCTTGTTAGGTCATAGTTTAGTACTGTTATGAGATTAGATTCTAGGGCTGCTAACCTGGCAGTCCTCTGACCCCCTCAAGGACAAATTAATTTAAAGTGGGCCAAGAAGCCATGCAGTTATTACCTTTTGTAGGGCCAAGGAGTGCTTGTTAGGAACAAAATGTGCAATGGAATGCTAATAATGGTTCTGCAGTCTGAGCATTGCTGAATGCTATAGGTACACAAATTACTTTCGGTTGATGTAACTCTGTTTCTTGTGAAATTTTCTCCTCAGGGGAAATGTAAAAGGAAAATGTTAAGTCTTTCTTAGGCTTGCTGTTCAGAGAAAAATGGCATTGCTTTTACAGAAAAAGCCACAAGACAGAGAAGGAAAGGTTATATTGGAAGTATTTATCTACATTTTGTCATTTTCTATAAAGGATGGCAGAGAGAAAGCATATCTGAAAGTTATTTTAGGATTGGGTTGCTATAATCATTTAAAACAATACAATACTACACCATACAATACTTATTTATTGCTAATTTTTTTAAATGTAGGTGTTCTGGTGACATAACAAGTATATGGTGGGTTCCATTGGAAGTGTCAACTAAGGAGGAGAGAGCCCTTGCATCTCTACTGCTGTAGATTTCATGCCTCTTTCGAGTATTGTGAAGTTAAGTTGTATGACATTTCTTGGAAATGTAGGTGATGAAATCACTCTAGATTTGTAAAAGGTATTTTTTTCAAAACAATTTAGAATGCTTTTATGTCTTCTTTCCTTTAAAAATAGGAAAAAAGTTTACACATATTCTCTCTCTACATGTTTGATTAAAAATTGTTTGTGTTTTATTGATTCCTACATTATGGGACCATACACTCCAAGGGCCACCTATTCTGACCCTTCAGGGAGAAGAACACTTTTGATGAATGAATAATCATGGGTCTGAAATCGATAGCACATCAGTTTTAGTAAATTTCTCTCCTCTGCTTTGTTTCATTTAGGTTTAAACAAGTAGTTTTACCTCACTAGGCTTTTTTGTTTGTTTCTCCAGGAAGTATAATATCGAAAAAGCCACTCAACTGCTTGGATGGCACTGTTGCCAATGCAATGTAGTACTGAGTGCTCCAAAGTGCCACAGAAGGGCCCTTTGAGGCTGTGAGGCAGGCTGGTGCTGAGAGAATTAAAAGGTTCTGGTGGGTACTCCTACCAAGTATGTACCTGTCTTCTCCCTACCTACTCAGAGAATACCTCAGCCTTCTCCACAAGCCTGTGGCCCAAGATCAGGAAAAAATCTGGCCTTGTCAGTTACCTTAACAAAAGTGACCATCGCAGCAGGGTCCTTTAGATTCAGCTAACCATTAAATTTCTCTGTCTTGTGCACTGGCTTGTAGTATTCACTAGAATGCAGCACCTTTCACGCATGAAGATTTGTAACCATGTCTGAGATTGATGCCAACTGAGAAGGTGATCCTGTTTCACCACCAAGAATATCTTTTCTTCATTTTGTTTGTCAACATTTTGAAAGTAAGGCTTCAACAAAATGGTCACCTTGGAAAAAAGTAGATGAATAAATTTAATAAATTCACAACTTTATACTCACAAGGCTACTCTGTTGTATATGTTTTCAAAAGCCTGGCATTTTTGCTTATATGTGGTAAAAAAAATACCAGGCATACAGAATAAAATTTCCATCTATCACTTTTCTCTGTGAACTCCTAGCTTTGAGAATAACAAAACAATTAACCCATTTTTGGATAAAAAGAATTTTTCAAACTTGCCAACTCACCTCAACTCACATCTTAAATACTATCTTTTCTTCTCTATTGAAATCCATTTTTCTATTTCATTTGGAACACTGTAGGCCTGACTTGTACCATATTGTCCAGAGCATTAGACTGATCCTCACCACTGAACTACAGTCCCGGACTGATTCAGCAAGTTGAAGAGGTTCAACACAGGTGGATGTGCTTTGGATAGATTTTGCTGACCTTTTTAGAAATCTGATGGTAGCAGATATGCGTTTGGGTTTCTACCAGCTTTTTATTTAAGAAATTCAAGTAGAGATTTCCCTACTGGACAGTATATATGTTAGGGAGACTTCTAAATATCTTTTACAGAGACAAAGCTGGCAAGAGATAGTAAATAACATTCAATAAATAGAACCTATTTGGATGAATGCCTTGTAGTGTTGTATATTTGGATGTAGTACTTGGAAATGTTCCTAGTTCATTAATAATTGATGAGCTTTTTGAACATATTGAGTCACAAATATACAACTTTAAGCAGACAAAATCATTTATCCTTATTCATCCACCATTATCCCCTTATATACCATGCAAAAAGTGTCCTTTAAAAGTAGTCCCAGAATCTAAGAAGGCATTAAAAGATGGTTTGTGGTGCCCTAATATTCTATGCACTCTATCAAAGACTCCAGGGTTGACAATATTGGGTATTTTCAAACTACTTAAAGAGAATGGATAGGAATGTTTCCAGAAAACTTATTTATTGCTTAAAAAGAAAAATTTCTAACTGTACAGGCAAACAAGAGGGTGAATAACTTGGCTTCTGTTTTCTTGGCAGGTGCAGGGCTTTTCCTTTTGTCCTGGAAAGTTCAGTCCAAGTCTCTGTGTGTTCTGGGATGGGGCTGAGTGGGCTGCAGAACCAACGGCTCTCCTTTGTCGTGAGATGAGGCCTGAGCAGCACGTGCCAACAAGCCCCAAGTGAACCCAGCAGGCAGGCAGAGGACAAGCCTCATGCAGAGCTGCGGGGAGGAAATCAGGAGAGTAGAGTTCTAATTAATCAGTGGAGTAATTAGATTAAGGGACAAGGTAGATCGCAAAGCTGCACAGCATACAAATATGTAGAACATAACTGAGGAAATCATAAAAATTGATGGATGAAGGATAAAGACAGTAAAGGGAAGGAGTCAAATGAATCTAGGTAAAGTTGAAATCTCAAACGTAGCTACACAATCCAGGACCCACAGAGAGGGCAACAGGACCCCTTCCACTAAAAGAAGACCAGAATAAGCCCTGGCTCACAGATTCATATCTCGCCTCCATTTTCTAACCAGAAATAAATTCCTTTCCTGGTTTTTATCTGAAATATCAGCAGTAGCATACATCACACACAGGGAGGAGATTTTCTGTGGTCACTCAAAAGAGTTTCCTAAATGCAGGCAGAAGAACGATCACACTGCTCGGGTTGGATAGATATGATGAAAGTTTCTTTCTGAGCTTGATAACGATCTAGTTCTCTATGGTTGTTCTACTTTCCTGCTTTTCTCTTTGCTGTCTACACCAGAGAGAGGATGATGAAAAGGAGAAGTAGTCATTTTTTTCTATCCTACGTTAAGTGCTGAGTTAGGAGATTTGCATATGCCATGCCACTTAGCCTTTACCATAAACCTATTTTCCTGATTTGTAGATGAGAAAAGATGCCCCAAGAGGTTTATCCATTTATCCTTTGTTGATATGTGTCAGAGCAGGGTTTGGACCTCAGATGACTTAGACAGTAAATCAAAGACAGTTATCAGTTTTGCATACATAAAACAATCAGAAGGATCTTTTTAAGTGTCTATCACATGCCCAGCTTTGGAGATATTCCGTAACTACACCACGGCCATCTCCATCTGTTTGCTGATTCACCATAGGGGAAAGGGGGAGGGGAAAATATCTGTGGATGACAGAGGACTGAAAGAAATTGGACCTTTTTATATTCCAGTGATAATTTGCTTTTCTACCTTATTCTTTTTTGCCTGATCATTCTCCCTTAAACAGTATATACTGGTCAGGGCATTGAAGATGAGTAAAATATCATTTTTTTTTTCAGTCAGTCTTTATCTAAGCAAGACATAGATAGCTAGAGGTAATTTCAGCATTTTGGAGAAAAAGATTTTCTGCCTTGACATGTTTTTATCCTTAATACTGTCAGGCTACAGATGAATCTGGGACAAAGCATTTTCATTGTATTATGTGTGAAGGAAACAGAGTCAAAGTCATCTTAACTTTGTAATGAATAGCATTTTGTCAGAGTGAATATTTGGCTCATGGGAGGTTAAAGGAGAAACAGGACTAAAATGCTTTAATGGTCAGAGACTAGCACAGTGAAATGAATTTATTGCTTTTCGTCGAGTCCCCAGTGGATAGCACATAATGAAACTTGCTCTCCGAAAAGGTCTCTCTCTGAAGAGACTCATGGGCAGGCAGGCACAGCATCCTGAACACTGGGCTGGCGGGAAACCTAAGGTGACCCTCACACCTGCAGTAGAGGTGGCCGTTCTCCTCCCTTTTGAGGTGAACTGATATGCAGAATAAATGTGCACAAGTTTCTGGGGTGTGGAGTGGGGGATCAGGATCCCATCAGTAACATCGCCCAGACCACCCATTTTCTGGGTTATTCTTGCAGACAGTCTAGACAGACTGCACACGAATGGGGAGCCTCCAGCTAGACGGTACTTGCATTAACTATAAAATGAATGTTATCAGTTTGTTTCTCAAAGGGAGCATTGTTAGCAGACTCAGAGGCCCATATGACATATCTGGCTGCTGAGAAACAGTCAGTGAATTGGGCACCCCTGACATCTGACCACCAGCTCACTCCTGGACAGGCGAGAGTGGACAGAAAGGAGTGAAAAACAACTCTGGGGAAGAGTATGTCTGAGGAGCTAATGCTTTTTTTTTTTTTTGTTCTAAACAAAAGAATGGTTGTGGTGAGGGGCTTTTAGTTTTGCCTTGGAATAGCTTTTCTTTTTACATTTTCAGTGCCTCTAAGATGAAGAGGAAACCAAAGCATAGCATAAATGACATCCAAACTAAGAAAACAGGAGTGGAACGAGAGAAATATAAACATCTATTTAGACATAATTCCTATGCATGCTAATCAGATGAGGAGACAAAACCACATTTTCTCCTCACTCCTGAGTGTATCTGGAAACATTCACTCTTTTCACACTATGTATGTGTAGGAGCACATAATTTCATTGGTTTATCTTATATTTTACTGTACTGAATGTTCCATATGGGTAGAGATATTACTGGAGAAAGTTGAAGTGATGATATTACTTTGGAAAATAATTTGGCAGTATTTCCTAATGTTAAACTTTAATACACTCTAGAACCTAGGAATTCCATTTCCAAGCATATACTCAAGATAAATTCTTTTTTTTTTTTTTTTTTTAGGTTTTTTGAGACAGGGTCTCGCTTTGTGGTTCAGGCTGGCCCTCAGCTCAGCCTCAAACTCACATCACAATCCTCCTGCCTCTGCCTCCCGAGTGCTGAGATTACAGGCGTGAGCCACCACGCCCGGCACTGTGGTATGTGGTACTGGTTGCTGCTGGGTGTGGGTCTCCACACCCAG
>PVIR01030503.1:0-20195 GCA_004026965.1 Petromus typicus | reverse complement strand
TCCCCCACGCAGCCTCTCTGTAGCCCTCCCTGACTGAGATCAACACCCATTTCACAGATCTGCAAATGCATGTCCCCAAAGGCAGGACTGTCTGATTTCCACAGGCCTGGTGTGCACCCGAGTAGTGCCTTGAAGACGGGAAAGGCTTCCCAAGAGTCTCTTGTGAGTCTCACAGCAGTCTCGGACCGCTTCTCTGGACGGGTGAAAAAGCGAGAGACTTCCAATCTGGCCTCTTTGCTGAGCACGATGCTCTTTACACAGAAGCCCAACTAACTCAGCTTCCGCGGAGGCCCTCATAAGGACCGGGAGTCCGAAGCTGAGACGGGCCCTCTCTGTCCTCACACACAAACTCTCCACCAGTGCTGTGGCACCTGGTTTACCCTCTCTGTGCCTCTCAGCCCGGTTTCTGTTCTCAGCTCACCCTTGACACTGACCTCCATGGCCGGGCACTGTGCCCAGGTGGCTGCCCAGTTAGACCACCTGGTGGGCCTGGTTTGAGCTGGCTGCTTCAGGGAAGTCGGGGGCAGCTGTGGCTGGCTGTGACATGCCAGGGCTGGCACCCACAGTTGCTGTGGACACCGAGGGTGGCCCAGGCCTGTAGGTTCAGGGTCTAAAGGGGCCAGCGAGGTGGGGAGGGTTGAGAGGGCCTGAGCAAACAGATCTAGGGGAGCGATGCTGCCTCCTCGCCTATTTTCTGCTGGTCCTGGTTCCTGGAACTTGTGTTCAGGAGTAGGCCAAGTTGGCCTCAGACTTGAAGCAATCCTCCTGTTTCAGCCTCCTGAGGGTTCAGCTGGTTTAAACTGACTTTAATTTCAGTTGTAGAATTTCATTCAGTGGGGTAAGCCCGGCAGAGTGGATCAGTGGTGTAGACAAAACAAAAACAAAGAAAAAGCAGGTTGGTTATTTCACAGTTATTTTCCTGGTAAAGTGGGGACAGTGAAGTGGAACCATTGAAAAATAACTGATTAACACGACGCTACTTCAGGTTACCTATTCTGTGTAAGGATTAATGTAGAGGGACCTGGCCAGTTCAGGAGATGTGGTGCCATCTCTTATTTTTCCTGGCTTCAGGACAGGTCATGGCTTGGTTTCCTCAGATCGTGTGGAACTTTAGTCCGGGTGACTCCATTGTGACTTGCGGCCTGGGCAGCTAGAGTCCTGTGCCGTAGCTTAGCTCCAAACAGTGGCCTCCTATAATATTTATTTTCAGTCATTTCCAGTATAGCCCTAGGAGTGGAATTGTTAATTCTTATCATCGATCTTTGTCTAACTTTTTGAAGAACTATACTCTTGTTTTCTATAGCTGCTGAATCGTTTTATGTTCCCACCAGCAACATACAAGGAATTTCAGCAACTTCTTCACACGCTCAGCAACGTGTTTTTGTTTATGAGACAGGATCTCACTGTATAGTGCAGGCTGGCTTTGAATACACTATATAGTCAGTCCTAGGCTGGGCTGTAACTCATGGTGATCCTCCTGCCTCAGCCTCCCTGACAACTGCCGAGATTATAGGCAAGCGTTACCATCGCTAGCAGCATCTGAGCACCTCTTATATCCCAGGCCCTGCAGTGAGGCAGTAAATACATTAATTGACCGCACGAAAAGTCAAGAGTATTTTTTTAAACTTCCTTGTTTCTAACTTCCCTTTGTGAAGTTAAACCCAGGCCTGGATTCCCATGGGCCAACTCCCGAAGGGCACCTCTAGGTGGGGCTGTGCTCCGTGTCTGATCCCCTAGCAGCGCTGCCGGCCCATCCCCACCTGCCCGCCCAGAGCCGGGTTTTGCGGTCCCAGCCTAAGCCACTACACGCTTGCTGTAGGACTCGGAGCTGAGAGCACCTGGGTGGCTGACTCTGCTGCTCCAACGCCTGCAGCTTCCTCCCTCCACGTGCAAAATAAAAAATGTCTTAAAACCTCCCCAAATCCCTTGAAGAATAGTCAGGGAAGGGGCTCCCCTTTTTACCCAGGCGTCTGGGGGCGTGAGGAGAGAAGGCAGATCAGCCTGAGGGCCCTGGGGCTTTAGAAATGTCTGAGTCAATTGCATTGATAGGAGTTGCAAAGACTCTTTGAACTCTTGCCTGGAAGGAGCCACCCACTTGCTCCAGGGATGGAGTTGCCCTGGGCAGGCCAGGGTTGGCTCTTAGTACGGGGCCCGTCTGTTGGCCAACAAGAGCCTTCCGCCTGTCTGTCCCAGGGCTCCCACCTGCCTCCATCTGTCTGTTCTGTCCTTGAATTTTAGGTTGAAATGGCCCACAGGGAACCCCGAAGCCTGTGCTCAGCGGGGTGACATCGGTTCCTCAGGAAGGACCCAGTGGCCTCTTCCTTGGGAGGCAGGGCACGGTACCCCCACCCTGGTACAGCCCAGCTCATGACCCCTCCTCTCCCCGCAGTTCTGGAGAGACCGAGCACAACGTCCCTCCTCCTATCGGGGGCCTCAGCTACGTCCAGGGCCACACCCAGGTCCCCCTAATCACCCACACCGTGGGCCAGTGCCTGGACGCCACTGCGCGGAGGTTCCCCGACCGGGAGGCCTTGGTGGTCCTCCACGAGGACGTCAGGCTGACCTTCGCCCAGCTCAAGGAGCAGGTGGGTCCCTTGATCCGGGTGGGTGCAGACGGAAGCGCGTGTGTGACTGGGGGGTACCCGAGGGCTGGCAGAAGGGACTGGACCGAGCAGAGGGGCTGCCTCGGGAGCTCCTGGGAGACTTGGCTCCACAGCAGACCCGCTCCGTCCTGTCCCTTTGTCCCCGGAGAATCTGACATGGCCAAGGGCTGAGGGCGGGAGTCAGGGGCTCCTCCTGTTCGTCCCTGTCACACTTTCTGCCCCGTCTCTTCGTACCAGGTGGACAGAGCCGCTTCCGGTCTGTTGAGCATCGGCCTCTGTAAAGGTGACCGTCTAGGCATGTGGGGACCCAACTCCTACGCCTGGGTGCTCATGCAGCTGGCCACTGCCCAGGCGGGCATCGTTCTGGTGAGACGGGGTCTGCCTGTAACCCGGGGCTGTCGGGGGATGTCCCTGAAGGGGAGCTTTTGGCTCTTTGTCCTCAAACCAAACTCATGTCTTCTGACTTCAGACCCAGTGATTCTTTCTCCTAAGAGCCACCAAGGAGCTGGCAGGGTGGGGATGGGGCTGCCTCGTACCTTCTGAGACTGGAGGGGCAGCAGAGGTTTGAGCATCCGATCAGGACACTGAGGTACCTTCATTGTCCCCCCAGGTGTCTGTGAACCCAGCCTACCAGGCTATGGAGTTAGAGTATGTCCTCAAAAAGGTAGGACCTGTTCCTGGGTGAGGAACCTGCTAGAGTCTGGCTGGGGGGTGTCTTCCAGTGGTCACAGAAGCCGACCAGCTTGGGGAGGGCATGCTGGGTGGCACCGTGGAGATGGTATAGTTGAAAAGAGGCCTCCACTCCATGGGGGGTGGAGCTCAGACCTGGGGCATGTGTAGCCTTGGGTGTGCCCGGGTGGTAATGGCCACGTGTGTGTGTCTCGCAGTGGGGTGGGCTGTGGGTGTCAGGGGAACCATGAACGTGCATGTGTGAGAGATAGAGCAGCTGATCGGTGAGGACCCCCAGGGACCCATCTGGTGCTTCCTGCTGACCACAGCCAGGGGTGCTCTCTTCCCCAGGTGGGCTGCAAAGCCCTCGTGTTCCCCAAGCAATTCAAGACCCAGCTATACTACAATATCCTGAAGCAGATCTGCCCAGAACTGGACAAGGCTGAGCCAGGGTCCCTGAGGAGTCAGAGGTGGGTGTGCCCTGGACTCGGGGAGCAGGAGGCAGCACCTCACCCCTTATCGACCCCGGGATGCCGCTGGCCTCTTCCTGAGCCCTCCCTTAGCCCCTGGCTCTCCCCAGGCTCCCAGATCTGACCACAGTCATCTCGCTGGACGCCCCACTGCCAGGGACCCTGCTGCTGGAGGAGGTGGTGGCGGAAGGTAGCTCAGAGCAGCACCTGGCGCACCTGCGGCACACCCAGCAGTTTCTGTCTTGTTATGACCCCATCAACATCCAGTTTACCTCGGTAGGGCACAGATCTCCAGGCCCATGCCCAGCTGGCACCTGGCACCTGTCACCTGCCCTGTGCCCCTTCCCCAGGGGTGGGACAGCAGAGCACCCTCCGGAGCACAGCAACCTGTGTGCCCCGCGCACCCGCGCTTCCCACTCCTTGCTCCCAGGACCCCACCTTCCCGGCTCCCTTCCACGTCACATGGTCCCTTGGGCAGTGGTCACAGGTGGGAAGGATGGCCAGCTGTGCCTGCTTCTCTTCGCAGGGGACAACGGGCAGCCCCAAGGGGGCCACCCTCTCCCACCACAATATTGTGAACAACTCCAACATGATCGGCCAGCGCCTGCACATGGCCCTGAAGGTGAGCTGCTAGCGCGGCAAGGCTTCCAGGCCATGAACCCCGCGGGGGAGGGGTGGCTTTGCCGGGCGCCACCTGCTGGCCGGAGGACCCCATGACAGACCCGGCCTCCTGTATCTATCTCTAGCCGCCGCAGGAGTTACGGCTGGTCCTGCCCAGCCCCCTGTACCACTGCCTGGGCTCCGTGGGGGGCACAATGGTGTGTATGCTGCACGGTGCCACCCTCCTCCTGTCCTCGCCAAGCTTCAGTGGCAAGAAGGCACTGGAAGCCATCAGCAGAGAGAAGTGGGCATTGGTTGCCAGGCTACCCATGGGCTGATGAGACTCCTACTCCTCTCTCGCGGGCCCTGACCCCTTCCCAGGATGCGGGCCTCCAGGCCGAGACCCAGGCCGGGCGTAGGGGAGACCCAGGAGTCCTGGCTCAAGCTTCTGTTCCCCTCAGCTTTGGCTCTTGCAGTGGGGCGGGGTGGGGGAGCGGGACTTACTTCACCCCCAGCCTAACTTGGAAACCCCTCTTTACACAGAGGCTCCTTCCTGTACGGCACCCCCACGATGTTTGTGGATATCCTGAACCAGCCAGACTTCTCCAGTTATGACCTGTCATCCATACGTGGAGGTGGGGTGAGGAGGGAGCAGGCTGGGTGCCTTAGAAATGTGGGTGGGAGCCGGGCATAGTGGCACACACCAATGATCCCAGAACTCTGCGAGGCTGAGGCAGGAGCGTTGTAGGTTCAAGTCTAACCTGGGCAACTTAGCAACTTAGTGTGACAGTCTATCTCTCTCTCTCTTAAAAAAAAATTTTTTTTTAAGGGCTGGAGATGTGGTTCCATGACAAGGCCGAGTTTCATCCTCGGTACTGTGTGTCCTCAGTATTGCAAAACTAAATACATAAATAAGAAATCATGGGTAGGAAGGAGACAAATCCCCAGGGTCTCCGGACACCAAGGCCAAGGCCAGCAGTTGGGTAGAACGGGCCCAGGGTCAGGAGAGAGAAGGGAATGTCTACCCTGGGTGAGTGGCCCAGGGAATCTCTCTGCGGGGCCTGTGGACATGGCAGGGGGGTCCGAGTCAGCCACTCTCTGATGCAGGAGTGATCGCCGGCTCCCCCGCGCCCCCCGAGCTGATCCGGGCTATCATCAACAAGATGGACATGCAGGAGCTGACGGTGAGTGGACGCTGGAGCCGGGCTGTGGGCAGGGGAGGGAGAATGACAGTGGTGCCAGCTGGCCCTCTCTGCAAAAAACAGAGGCCAGGGGACAGCTGGCCTCCCCAGCACCTGGCGAGGCATGGAGAGAGGAGGTGGGGGAGCAAATATTACACAGACATCAGTTTATTTTTATAGAAATCTGGGGCAGCAACGCAGCATGGAAGGCTATGCAGAAAAGCGCTGGTGTCCAGTTAGCCCACCTGGCAGGCGAGGGCCATGCAGCAGGGCTGGGCATGACGGCTGGGGGTGCTCTGCGTCCTCCTTGGGCACAGTCAAGTGGCTGCCAGGGTGTAGTGGAGGAGGCTGTGGAGAAGGTTTGGGTGGTGATGGGAGGTCAGTAGTCTCTCCGGCGGAAGGCAGAGTCCAGTCACCAGGACTGGCCAGGTTGCAACCTGCAGGGAGGCCGAGATGGCCGTCAGGACTCCAGCAGCCCACACGGGGTTGAGGGCATGGTGAGTCCTGGCAGGGCCCTTGCCTCCCTTGGAGGGGGTCCAGGCCTCCCCACCTCTCCCTTCCAAAATGAGGCTCTGCCTGCCTGGCTCCCACCTGTTCAATGGCGGCCGGTTTTCTTGGACCTCTTGGTGGGGAACTTGCAGCTGCGGAAGGCATCTGTGTCACGGATGTGCTGACCTTTGAACTTGGGGGGTGATGCACAGGTGGCATCTGGACGAGAAGTCTTGGCCTCCAGCCACCTAGAGAGATATGGGTTGGCTGATGAGGAAGCATGTGGCAAGGCTGGTGGCAGGGAGGGACAGGGAGCCACGGGGCCGGTAAGTTAAACTGTCTTATTTTTTTTGTAGTGAGTGGATTGAATTTAGGGCTTTTGCTCTGAGCCACAACCCCACCCACCCTCTTTATTTTAGGAGACAGGTTCTCTGAGTTACTAAGTTGGGCCAGGCTCCAGTTTGCCATCCTCCTGCCTCAGCCTAGCAGAGTGCTGGGGTTAGACAAGCACCACCACACCTGACTTCTTCTTCATCATAAAGCAGGGAAACTGATTTGCCTATTAGCAGACGTAGGATGTCTGCCCAGGTTGTCCCAGTGCAGGGCCCTCAAACAGGTGCGTGTGGGGTGACGTGGGGCATTCTTACCGCCGAAGACCCCGGAGCTGGCAGGTGCACTTCCAGGGGTTGCTGGTGAGGGTGAGGGTCTCCAGGTTGTCAAAGGGGAAGCTGGAGGGCAGCTGGTTCAGGCGATTGTTCTCCAGATGGACATGTTTCAGTGTGGTCACACCCAGGAA
The DNA here is from genome assembly GCA_004026965.1 of Petromus typicus. Taxonomy (NCBI): domain Eukaryota; kingdom Metazoa; phylum Chordata; class Mammalia; order Rodentia; family Petromuridae; genus Petromus; species Petromus typicus. The sequence continues at coordinate 13,387 of PVIR01030503.1, read as the reverse complement.
GGCGCCATCCGAGAACTGAGAAGGCGAGGGGACAGGAGTGAGTGTCCAGCCCTCTCCCAGCTCTGTCCCCCAGAGGCAGGGTCTATCTCTGGACACAGCACTGGTGCCTTGAGCAGTTCCAGTTTCATTCTTTCTCCCTCTCCCCGTTTTTTGAGATGGAGTCTCACTATGTAGTCCAGGCCGGCCTTGAACTCACTATGCAGCCCAGCCTGGCCCCAAACTCCTAGCAATCCTCCTGCCTCAGCCTCCTGAGTGCTGAGATGAGGGGCATCCACTACCAAGCCCAGCTTGCGGTTGCATTCGCCAAGCAGAAAGCTTCTTTGACCAAGTTGCTTGGATGATCTAATCCCTGCGGCTCCCATGGAGATAGATGTTTCCCGCGTGCCGTTCAGTGGCAGAATGGAAAAAGTTCCATCCGTTGGCCAGAGCACACTCCCCTAGCCACAGGCCCACACCCCTTTCCCTGCACAAATACTGGTCCTGGGGAAGAAGCCAGAGTGTGGGCCCAGCAGCCCAAGCTGGCACACAGGGAAGCTGGGCAGTGCCCACAGTGGGGTGGGCAGTGGGCCCAGGGTCCCGGGACTTCCTCCAGCTCTGTCCTCAGTGCCCCCTTGCTGCTGCCAGGTGCTATTTGTAGACACCTTGGTGGACTTCAGCCAGGTCAGCGGCTCCAGAGGAAATGTCCTGTTGGTGCCCACATGTTGGCCCTGGCATCATGGCTTCTATTTGGCCTCCCCTGCCCAGACTAGACCCTGGTGGGCTGTTTTGCTCTCCATCAGGCCTCTCCTGCTCTGGTGGGGACAGGGACTGCTTCCTTTAGCTGGGCAGGGCCCAGGAGGGTGGGTCCCCCAAGACTGGCTGCTGCCCAGGCAGGCTCTGCCCTGTCTCTGGGTTGGTGCCCTCTCCTGCAGCCTGAACTGAGGGATGATGTTCTCTCTGAGACAGGGTCTCACTGTCGTTCAGGCAGGCCTTGAACTCATGGTAATCCCCCTGCCTCAGCCTCCCAAGTGCTGGAATGACAGGCATATGCCACTAGACTGTCCTTGCCCTTGTCCTGGTCGCTCCCCAACCTGGCCGAAGTCCCTGTGCCAGCTGGATTTTCCAGTCCCATCCACTGTGGCCCACGTGAGCAGCGGGCGTCCCAGGACAAGGGAGATGCATATGGACACAGGTCTGATGACAGGGTGGCCAGCGGTCTAGGGGACAGTGAGGGAGATCCCGGTCTTGTGCCAAGGGATGGCAATGGTGTGCTTGCCTCTGTGCTTCTAGGGAGCCTATGGGTGCTGTGCCAGAAGCCTTTGGCCCTGTGCCTTGATTTCCCCACTCACTGGACTGAGCCTGAGGATGCCAAGGGTCATATGTAGAACAGCGGGCGTCAGGGCTGCACCCTGGCGGGGCTGGGGGGCTGGGGAGGTCTTCCTGGGGATCACGCTCCCCCTGCTGGCCCGTTGTCCCATCCCGTGCCCCCTGCCCACCCCACCCCACCCCACCCCCGCAGGCTGGCCCCACGGGGAACAGGGTCTCTTTGTGGACCTGATTTCCCAGCTCCTTCACAAACAAACCTCCTTTTATGGGACCTGCGTGTCCTGGAGATTGGGCGGGGAGGGGGAGGGGGAGGGGAGGGGAGGGGGAGGGGCTGGGGGGGTGGGGGAGGGCTCCACGGAAGGGTGGCTCCTGTCCTGGCTTGGTTTGAGGGCCCAGCCATTGTGGGGCCAGGAGAGCCCCCGTTTCTTCTCTATCCCATGAGGACTTGAGTGGCTGAGACAAGAAGCTGGCCAGGAGTTAGGTGCCGCTGGTGGCGGGTGATGGGAACAGGAAAGAGGGGCAGAGATCTGAGCCACAGGGAATTGAGGGGCATGGTGCCCAGCTGCACCCCCGGCCCCCAGGGCTCCGGCCAGGGCACAAGCAGCCAGGCCAGAGCTCTGCCGCTGGGCGCTCACCTTCTCCAGGCTGGTGCTGTCCAGCCACAGGGTCTCCAGGTAGCGGCCGAAGGACTGGAAGGCGCCGTCGGGAACGCTCTTCAGTGGGTTGTGCGACAGCTTCAGTTCCTCCACCACACGCAGCTTGCTCAGGGCGGCAGCCGGGTAGCTGGACAGCTGGTTTCTGTCCAGATAGAACTTGGCGAGGTTCTCCACATCATCCAGGGAGCCGGGCTGCAGGGAGCTGATCGCGTTCTCTGACAGGTAGAGCCAGCGCAGGTCCTTGGCGCCCTGGAAGGCGCCCGCCCGAAGCTCCCGAATCTTGTTGTTGTTGAGCTGCAGGATGAAGAGATTCACCAGAGGGGACAGCAGCCCTCGGGGCAGCTCGGTCACCTTGTTGTGGTCCAGGTAGAGGTAGGTGAGCTCCGTCAGGTCGTCAAAGGCGCCGGCGCGCAGCACGCGGATGTCGTTGTGGGACAGGTACAGATAGATGAGCTGCTTGAGGCCCCGGAAGGCGCCCGCGGCCACCTCTCGAATCTGGCAGTGCTGCAGGTGCAGCGACACCAGGTTCGGCATCGCACGGAACGAGTTGGCGGCCAGCACCGGGAAGCTGTTGCGCTGCAGGTTGAGCAGCTTGGTCTTCTCCGACACCTTGGGGATCTTCTGCAGCCCCACCTTGTCACAGATGACGTGCTGCAGGTCACTGTGGCAGTGGCAGTTCTGGGGGCAGGCGGCCAGCGCTGGCAGCAGCCCGGCCAGGAGGCCGACGCTGAGCAGGAGCGTCGCTCGGGCCATGGCCAGGATGTCTGGACCCCGGCTGGCGGCAGCGGCAAGTTGTCCGCAGCACTTGAGTCTTCCACCCCATTTATACGGTAGCCCTGACCGCAGCCAGCAGCCGAGCCAGCTGCTACGTGGAGCGTCATTGGGGCCACCGGACTTAACCCCCTCACGCCCAGAGGTGCATCCTGCCCTCAGTGGTGAGGGCCATAGAGGCTCCTCCTGCAGGTGGTCACCATGCAGGGGGCCCAGGTCCTCCTTCCAGCCCTGACTTGGCTTCCTGCTCTGGGACACAGCTCCTTCTCAGCCTTCTTCCCTGACTTATTTTAGGGGGAAGGGTGTCTGGAGCCCTGAATTTGCACCGGAGGGAGGGAGGCGTTTCCAGAACTTATTTGTTTGCTTAAGTCTGAGTCTCCAGCCGCCCCCCTCGGCGGAGTGCCCTGGACCCGGGAGGGAGGAAGCGCGGCTGGACAGCCGGATGCATCTCCTGCGGTCGGCACTTCAATGGGGCGCTTGTGTGGCGCCTCTGTGAGAGCCCCTCTCGCATCTGGCTCCCCCTTCTGGCTTCAGACTCCTGAGCCCACCCTAAGGACATGGGACTCCTTCCCCAGCCTGGGCTCCCTCACCTCCGACCCCTCTGCTCCCCTGGGTTTGCATTTCTGTCCCTGCGCCCCATTCCCCCTTTTCTTAGGGGTGAAATGTGGGAATGAGGTGGTAGTGAGCCACAATACTGGCAAGCACACCTGGAGACCACAGACCACTGACCGAGTCCAGTGGCACCGCTGCCCTCCTTAGTCTCCCCCAAATATCCCCACCCTCTCACCACCTCCTCGTGGTCAGGTTCTGCCCCTGGGGGGTCTCAGGGTGGCGGCCGAGTGGCGCCGAGGTGTACTTGGCAGAGGCCACACCTGGGCAGTGGCCCCAGGACTGTGAGACCAGGGAAGGGGCTGGGTCCAGGCTGCGGGGCCTCAGGGTGCCAGGTGCTCACGCGGGACCAAGGTTCCTGTGCCCACCTGCCAGCTGTGGAGTTCAGGGACAGGGGACCCCACAGCGGTAAGGGGTGTGCACGCACAGGGTCGACAGAGGGTGCAGGTCACAGCTCTGGCCCTCGGGTGGGCTCTGGAAGAGGGGATTGTCTGTGTGGGGGAGTGGCACAGGAGACGGGGGAGTAGACAAAGATCTGCTGCAGTCAGTCCTGTGCCACCCGCCCTGCTTGCCTCCGGAGAGGGGTCGCTCCTGGCCCAGCAGCCCTTGCTGGGTTTGGTTGGCTCCTGGTTTTTCTGTTGTTCAGGATATTCCAACCACTAAAACACGGGCGGGAGGTGCCACCGGCGGTTTAGGTTCCTGCTCTGGCTGTACTTTTACTCCAAAGGAAATAAATTTGCAGGAACCTCTCCAGAGTTTGGGGGGCACGCAGCCCAAGGTCAGGCACTTGTCGGGGGTGAGCGGGCAGTGTTGTGTCTGGGCCACTCCCAGCCCGACCAAGCAAGCTGCTCCCCCATCAGGTTTATGGGGCCTCTGGCTGGGAAGGGAAGGAGAGAGGATGTTATGACTTTAAACCAGGAAGGTGGAGCAGCTTGAGGGTGAGGGAACGCAGGAGCCACAGACAGACAGGTGGCTGTCTCGGAACAGACCGCTTCCCCGCAGTCGGTTTTATGACCAATCTGGGGCCCCTAGAGGGATCAGGACTCTGCCTCCTGACCCCTGACCCCTGACCTCTGACCCGTCACTCCCCCTTCCCGCTGTGGTCCACACAGCTCCCCCAGACACCCTTTCTGGGCTCTCTAGGTTGTTTACGGAACCACAGAGAACAGTCCCGTGACCTTCATGAACTTCCCTGAGGACAGGCTGGAGCAGAAGGCGGAAAGTGTGGGCAGGGTCATGCCACACACAGAGGTGAGTCTGGATGTGGGTCCCCAGAGCCCCCTCTCACCTTCCAGGGGCATCTCCTGCTCCCTCTTAGAAATGCACACAGCTCGGAGAGCCCACCACGCCACGGGGCGCCGCTGGGGCCTGGCAGAGTGGCTGCCAGCTGAGCCTCTCCGCAGCTCTTTCCTGTCTGAGGTGTGTTTTTGCCAAGCCCACTGTCTGTTCAGGGCAGCCAGGGCAGCCTCGGACAGGGGCCAGGGCGCAGATTTTCCTGCCCAGCTCTTTCTTCCCCGTGGGCCCCTACCTCTCTAGCTGAGTTCTGCGTGGGCCTGGGTGTAAACACTTGGTTTCCCTGCGTCCGTCCTTTGGGGGTCCCATGCACCTCACCCCAGAGTACTCCTCAAAGTCCCAACTTCCACTCCAGATTCCTTTCCTGCTTCAACACTGGTGCTTTCTGCCAGCTGGCCGGGTTCCTCTGTCCCTGGCCAGGGTCAGGGTACTCACACTTGCTTCTAACAGTCCCTACCACCCTCCCTGAGGTGGCCCCACCGGAAGACAGACAGGAAGCTTAGTTCTGCCCATTGCCCACGTTCAGACACAAAGTCTCAGCACCCCTTGGCACCAGACTCTCGGACTCCGCCTCCTCTTCACTCGACACTGCCATACCAGCCGCTTACTGGAACGGGGGTAGGGGGGACGGGACCACCTTCCCTTTCTCATGGTTTAAGATTCTGCAGCTGGCCTGGTCCTGCTCGGCCTCCTCCTCTACCACTGCTTACTGACAATGGTGTCCTCAGCACCCCTACCTGGGGTTCCACCAGGCTTTCGTGCCCAGCTCAAGTGCGTGCCTGCTGATGGGCCGGCTCCCTTGCCTGGACCTGATGGGCAGTGGGGGCCCTGCGTAGTGGGGAGAGGAGGCAGAGCTCCCCCACTCCCTCTGCTCCGCCTGAGGCCACCCTGTCCCAGGCCCAGATCGTGAACGTGGAGACCGGGGAGCTGGTGGCACTGAACACGCCTGGGGAGCTGTGCATCCGCGGCTACTGCGTCATGCTGGGCTACTGGGACGAGCCTCAGAAGACCTTCGAGGTGGTCGGGCAGGACAAGTGGTACCGGACAGGGTGAGACGGCTGGGGGCTGCGGTGTGGCTGAGCCTGGCGGTCCTGAGGCTGAGCTGGGAGCCGCAACCTAGCACAGGAAGGCGGGGTGCTGAGAGGGCCCTTCCCGTCCCAGGGACCTAAATTCCAAAAACATGAAGAGAGTGGGAACCACACCAAGCAGTAAGCCACGAGGCGAGGACAGGGTGCCGCCCCGCATCTCAAGAGCAGACAGAGCCCAGGGACCAGTGGGAAGCAAGGTGGAGGACCCAGCTCTTACTTCCCACTGGTCTGGGAGAGGAAGACAAGGCCTGCCTTTCTTTCTCTTTCTTTCTTCCTCTCTCCCTTTTTTGGAGGGCAAGGGATTGTTCGAGACAGGTCTTGCTGTGTAGTCTAGGCTGGTCTTAACTGGAATCTTCCTGCCTCAGCCTTCCAAATGATGGGATTATACATGTGAACCACCGCACCTGGAAGGAAGAGATTTCAGACATCCAAAAATTAAAAGGAGCTGAGTGTGGTGACACAACTCCGTCGACTCAGCACTTGGGAGGCTGAGACAGGAGGAGCATTAAGAGTCTGAGGCCAGCCTGGGCTCCATAGTGAGTTCAACGCCAGCCTCAATTAGAGAGCGAGACCTTGTCTCAGAAAACAAACAAACAAGCAAACAAATAAGAATCCAGCCAAGAAATCATGCTACAGATACAGAAGGGCGGGAGGGGAAGCACCTGCGATGAGGATCGGACTGGCTTGGTTTTCTCTGCCCCCTTGTCTAGACTGTAAATTCCAGAGGCTGCATCACGTTCCTGCTGTGTGTCCCAGAGTCTAGAGCACAGAGGAACACGTAATAGGTGTTCAATAAACGTTAGAACAATCGAAGAAATGAACCAGTGGATAAAGACGAGGCGAAAGAACCATTCCCAGCATTCCCTACAGAGACATCGCCACCATGGACGAGGAGGGCTTCTGTAAGATCGTGGGCCGCTCGAAGGACATGATCATCCGGGGCGGAGAGAACATCTACCCTGCGGAGCTGGAGGACTTCTTCCATACCCACCCGCAGGTGCAGGAGGCACAGGTGAGGCCCCGGCCGGGCGGCCGGCGCAGGACCCCAGGTAACTCGCTGGAAGCCCAGGTCTCAGCCTCCGTCCTTGCCCTCGAAGGTGGTGGGAGTGAAGGACCCGCGGATGGGCGAGGAGATCTGTGCCTGCATCCGGCTGAAGAGCGGGGAGACCACCACGGAGGAGGACATCAAAGCTTTCTGCAAAGGGAAGGTGGGTGAGCAGCTCTGTCTTGGGGAGCCTGACTCCCGCCTCTGTCCTGACCTTGTGCGGCCTCATGTTTTACCCATCGACTCCGCAGATCTCCCACTTCAAGATTCCCCGCTACATCGTGTTTGTCACCGACTACCCCCTCACCATCTCAGGAAAGGTGCGTAAGGGCCCACATGCAGAAGGCAGGTAGCCCACTCGGCCTCGTTCAGTGATGGTCAGCAGACACTGGCGGGGAGCAGGGGACAAATCCATCACTACATCCTGGTTCGCCCTGGAATTTTTGTTTGGTGTTTTGAGACAGGATTTCACTTAACCTCGAAATCACAGTGATCCTCCTGCCTCAGCCTTCCGTGTGAGATTCAGGCATGCACCGCCATGGCCAGCTTACCCTGGACTTTTTTCATCTTAGTGCTAAAAGCCTGGGAAATCCCGTGACTCAGGCCCCAGGCACTGTGCCTGTGTGCTCGGGCCCCAGCCTGACCCACCTTCACCCTGCCTCTAGGTCCAGAAGTTCAAACTCCGAGAGCAGATGGAACAGCACCTGAAACTGTGAACCTGAGAAGGGTCCTCCGGGCCTGCCTCACCCCACCCACGTCCCCATGTGTGGTCTTGCAGACTGGCACAGATGTGCCCAGGCTCCACTGGCATGCTCTGCTGGCAGCTGGCAGAGCGGAGAGGGAAGAGACCCGCGCGACTGTACCCCCGAATGCTTTGTCGTGAACTACATACTGGATGTAACCCTCACCTCCTTCCTTTGTTTCAGCCTCAGTATTTTTCTTCCGCAGGCTCTTCTTACTTCTATCTTTCCCCTACTATTGCCACATTAGCCCAGAAAGAAACATTGCCTTTTTAAAATAACAGCTTCCTTGAGATATAATTCACATACTATCCAGTTCGTCTACTTTTCAACATTTTTTTTTAGACAGAATCTTATGAAGTTGTCTAGGCTGGTTTTGAACTTGAGAGCCTCCTGCCTCAGCCTCCTGAGTAGCGAGGGTTACAGGCATGCATCAGCAGACTGCTCAACTCACCCAATTAAAGCATCTGATTTTCCAGTAGTTTTTTATAGAGTCACAGGCATGTGTAACCATAGCCAAAGCCAACTGCAAACATTTTCATCACTTCAAAAAGAAACTCTAAATCCTTTAATTATCACCACTCCTCCCTAACTGGCCCAATTTTTATTTTATTCTATTCTACATTTTGATCATTAAACCAGGAGCTTCCCTAAAGGGCAGGGCCAGATTAAGCAGGCTGTACCTTGAAATAAAATAACAGTGGGCTTTCATGAGGTGTATGGGTATTGTTACTCCACGTAGGCCTAGGAAATGGTGAGTTTTGCAAAAGAGAAAGTTGACTTATGAAGCGCCTAAGCCTGTCAGCAGCTGCTTAGTGGATTAAAGGGAAAGCTTCCTGCACAACAGAAATTCTCTCCCTCTGATCAGAGTTTGTTTTCTCTTCTTGCCTGAGTCTCCTGGATGCCAAGCCCAGTAAAATGTCCCCAACATTCCCAGGTCCCTGGAATCTGCAGCCCCAAGAGCCGGCCCCGAGAATCGGCCATAACCAAAAGCAGACACAGATGAAGAGAAGTATTTTTGATCGCTTGTGGTTTTAGATTCCCAGGGCTGAGGTACTCACCGGCCTTCCCCAAAACAAAATTAATAAGCAGTCTCAGATATATAAGGTCTCCTGAGAGCCAAATCCCTTCTCTGGAGAAAGTGCACGAAGGCTTCTGCTTTGGGGCCAGGAGCGGGGGCCGAGAGCCGGCTTGGGGTCAGCAGTGGCTTTCTTCTCTATCTCCAGCGTCAGCCTGTGTCAGACCCACCTCCCCGAGGGTGGATTCAGAAACGTCCATGGACGGGGTGAAGAAGAGGTGTTAGGGTCGGGACATGGCAACTGGAGGCCAGTGTGGGTTCAGCCTCTCTGGCTCATGGGCACAATGGAGAACGGTGGCCTGAGTGTGATCTGAGGTGGCATCTTGTTGGCACTTGGTATCAAAAGCTCTTCCGGGCCAGGGATTTAGCTCAATGGTTCCGGCGCCTGTCTTGCAAGCGCAAGGACCCGGGTTCGATCCCCAGTAACCACATACCTATACTGGGTGTGGAGATTCACACCCAGCAGCAACCAGTACCACATACCACAGTGCCGGGCGTGGTGGCTCACGCCTGTAATCCCAGCACTTGGGAGGCAGAGGCAGGAGGATTGCTGTGATGAGTTTGAGGCTGAGCTGAGGGCCAGCCTGAACCACAAAGTGAGACCCTGTCTCAAAATATCCTAAAAAAAAAAAAAAAGCTCACCAGCTGCTCCTGGCACAGGCCTTTGTGCAGTGCATGGTTTCAAGAGTGGCCTTTGGGTCCCTGAGGACCTCAGGAACCTCCACATCTGTTACCTTCGTAACTCCCCTGTCAGAGGTGCCACTATGGCAAAGCCCATCGGGGACTGATCCTGTATTCTCTGCCACATGAGCTCCATTTGCTCATGGGGCTGAGGACTTGGTGTGCCGGCCAGGCTGGTGTTAAACTCCTGGGTTCAAGCATTCCTAGGAGCCAGGACTGCAGGAATGTGCCACCATGCTGCTGCAAAATTGGTGATTCTAAGAGTCTACTAGGTGGGTGTTACATGCCTGTGATCCGGGCATTCGATCACAGGCTGAGGCAGGAGCAATGCTGAGAGTTAAGGCCAGCCTGAACTACATAGCGATAATTTGTCTCAAGTCAAGTAAAAGCAAGAAGCTAAAAGCAAACTAGGCAAGAGGACTTAGCAGGTTTCCCCTTGATTTCTGTTCCCAGCTGGAAGACAGGCATTTTCTTCTTGTCTACAACCTTTGCTCCCAGTTTTGACACACGCTAGTCTTTTTTTCTCTCTGGAAATCAGAGGTCAGTAAATGAGACCTAGATTGGCGGTGCAGTGAAGCAAACTTTTTCTTGGCACCGGCTCCTTCACTGATGCTGTGGCTGAAGTTGCATAGCTGGGATTAGACATGACTGTAATCCAGCTGCTTGGGAGGCCGAACCCAGCCTGAGTCCCCGGAGACAAGAAGCCACACACACACACACACACACACACACACACACACACACACACACACAACAGGTGTATTATTACAGATAAGCAGCCAGGGTCAGCAGCAGCCCAGAGTTTATTTGGAGCCGGCTCCCCAGAGCTGTGGGATGTGGACGGAGTTTGTGTGTGTACCCGACTCATTGTGGCTAAGTGCCCTGGAAACCAGCCCGTCCTGGCTAGCGCATCTTGGAACCATGTGACCTGTTGGGCTCAGGCATTGAAGGGGTGCGTCAGTATCCAGGAGCAACTAGGACAGAGTGTGACTGTCCTGGCCAGTTCCTCCTTGCCTAAGATGGCGTACTTCAGCACATTCTACAGTTACTCTTCGGAGTCAAAGACAGAAAGCAGGCGAGAACTGGGACTGTCCCAGGCCACCCGGTGAACCATCCTGCACTGTCAGACTCCAAAACCCAGGATCTTTTTTTTTTTTTTTTTTTTGAGACAGGGTCTCGCTTTGTGGTTCAGGCTGGCCCTGAGCTCAGCCTCCAACTCACATCACAATCCTCCTGCCTCTGCCTCCCGAGTGCTGGGATTACAGGCGTGAGCCACCACGCCCGGCACGGTGGTATGTGGTACTGGTTGCTGCTGAGTGTGAGTCTCCACACCCAGTATTGTTATGTGGTTACCGGGGAATCGAACCCGGGTCCTTGCGCTTGCAAGACAGGCGCCGGAACCACTGAGCTAACTCCCCGGCCCCAAAACCCAGGATCTTTAACTCTATGTGTGTGTGTGGGGAGGGGGTAGTTACTGGAGACTGAACCCAAGACTTTCACAATGAAGACATCCCGGTCCTTTTTATTTATCTATTTTATTTTGAGACAGACTCTTACCATGCAGCCCAGGCTGGCCTTGACCTTGTGATCCTCCTGCCGTGTCTTCCTAAGTGCTAGGATCATGGGTGTGCAGCTTCCCTGCTGCCTAACTCTTCTCTTACTGAAATAGGGCCTTGCTGTGTAGCCCAGACTGGCTTTATACCTGGCAATCCTCCTGCATCGGCTTCCGGAGTAGCTGGAGTTACAGACATGCACTGCAGGCCAGGATCTTCTCACTTTCTGGGACGGCTCTCGGGGGGCCGCTTTGCCAGCACTTTTCTTGCACCCCGTCGCTCCCGCACAGGCCAACTCTGACTCCTCCCAGTGTGTGTTTGGGTTGGCCTCGCCTAGAAATCTCGGCCAGTTCCCCTTGGAATTTTCCATTCCTTCTAGATCCAGCTCCAAAACAGAGTGGTGCACGTTTGTAATCCCAGCACTTCTGCTGAGGCAGGAGGATCACAAGTTTGAGCCCAGCCTGGGCACCCTGGCAAGACAGTGTCTCAAAAATAAATAGGACTGCACTCACCATTATGCAAAAATAAACAAATGAATGAATAAATAAGTACAACTGAAATATAAAATGCAGCCCTCGGCTGTCAGCTTTTGGAAGAGACCACCTCCTAGACCTGCCCGGGGCCCAGGAGGCCTTGAACTAACAAATCCCTTGTCCTGACTTGGTTTGGCTCTGGACTCTCAGACTGTGCCCCGATCCGATGCACCCGCTGTCTTCGGAGCCCAGCTCTGAGTCAGCCACAGAGGATATGAAGAGATGAGCGGTACAGACCCTGGCGCAGGGTGCCCAAGCAGGCCCTGCAGCGGCCCAAATCCTAGGCAAGTACAGAGCGCGGCTGCAGACAGTGCACAGGCCTCCGGCAGGTGGCGCCACAGACCGGAGCGCCGGGTCGCTCTGTCGCCCGCCTCCCCTCTTCCTTCCGCCGGGGATCCGCGCGGCTGGCTCGGCGCGCACTGTGCGCCCGGGGCGCGGATCGGACCGGCTGCGGGCCCTGCCCGGCTGGGCGCCATGGTCCTTGCCAGGGCTCAGGCCCGCGTCCTGGTGGCAGCGGCTAGGGCTGCCCACGGAGGCGGCCGCGTGGACAGCCCGGAGGTACCCGGGAGTCCCGAGGCCGCGGGCAGGCGCGCAGCGCTTTACGTGCACGTGAGTGGGCGGGGCAAGGGCGGCGCCGCGGCGCAAGGGAACCTGGTGGCGTTTGTCGCGCTGTGTGCTCAAGTCTTTTTAAAACTTAATTTTATTGGTGTACATAATGATAACACTCATCAGGAAATTTGTACTTGTGCCTAGTACAGCTTGCGTCTTATTCTCCCATTCCCGGTGCACATGTGTCAATCCACAGACCCAAAGTTTCTGATACTCAACAGTGTGGTGACCTTGACCAAGTGACCTTCCTTCTGAGCCTGTTTCAAATTTTCTCTTACTGAGACACGCGCGCGATGTAGTTCAGGCAGCCATTAAACTCACTATGTAGCCCATGGTGGCCCTGAATTCACGGCAATCCTCCTGCCTCAGCCTCCAAAGTGCTGGGTTGACAGGTGTGCCCCACCACCCCTAGCCTGAGCTGTTTCTCATATTGAAGCAGACATCCTAATTCCAGGGCCAGCTGCTTGGGGAATAGGGTGGCTCAAGTGTCGATGCTGACCAGTCCCGGAGTAGGGGAGAGGATGTGTGTGTTGAACCCTCGACGTGGTGGGGCGCAGGCCGTCACTCACCCCTGTGTGCCCCCTCTCCTGTCCCAGTGGCCATACTGCGAGAAGCGCTGCAGCTATTGCAACTTCAACAAGTATGTGGTACGCGGCGGTGCGGATGAGGCGACCATGCGGCACTGCCTGGTGACGGAGGCGCGCACGCTGCTGCAGCTCAGCGGCGTTCGCAGGTGCGTTCTCGGCTCTGGAGCGCGCGGGGCAGGTGCGGGCATCGCAGGTCTGGCCCGAGTCAGAGCTCATCTCCGTCCTCTTCCCCCAGAGTGGAGTCTGTATTCTTTGGCGGGGGGACCCCCAGCCTGGCCAGTCCCCACACTGTGGCCTCTGTCCTGGAGGAGGTGGCGCAGGCCGTCCACCTGCCTGTGGATGCCGAAATCACCCTGGAAGCAAATCCCACTTCCGCCCCAGGCTCCAAGCTGGAGGAGTTTGGGGCAGCCGGAGTCAACAGGTTGTCCATTGGCCTCCAGGTAACGCCCTCCCCCCTCATATCTCAGCATAGGCCTTCAGCGCTGTCTCTTCCCCTGTGCTGTTTGTTCACTGGCGTTGACTTATTTTGAGTTTTTTGAGACAGTCTGGCTGTGTAGTTTAGTTTTTATTTCATTTATTGTGTTTGTTTTGAGGCAGGGTCTCTATACAATCCAGGCTGGTCTTGAATTCATTATGTAGGACTCACTACATGGCCCAGGCTGCACTTGAACTTGTGGTGATCCTCCTGCCTCAGCCACCTGAGTGCTGGAATTACAGGGATGCACCACTACACCCAGGGTTCTATGTACTTTAGGCTGGCTTTGAAGTCACTAGTAGCCCAGCGTGCCCTAGAACTGGCCATCATCCTCCTGCCTCAGCCTCTTGAATGCTGGGAGTAC
>PVIR01030502.1:0-20212 GCA_004026965.1 Petromus typicus | reverse complement strand
CCTCCTGCCTCTGCCTCCCGAGTGCTGGGATTACAGGCGTGAGCCACCACGCCCGGCACTGTGGTATGTGGTACTGGTTGCTGCTGGGTGTGGGTCTCCACACCCAGTATTGTTATGTGGTTACCGGGGAATCGAACCCGGGTCCTTGCGCTTGCAAGACAGGCGCCGGAACCACTGAGCTAACTCCCCGGCCCCCTAAACTTGTATTATTATACTGGGATAATCAAGGCTTCTAGTTTAAGGTCGTGGATACTATTCTCAAGTCATTCAAGAGATATCATTGTTATAACAAATAGTAATGGGAAGTAGGAGGAGGTGTGGGGAGAAAGAGAAAAAAAGAAAAAAAAAAACAAGAACAGTGACCAATAAATAATCACTGGATGTAGTTTTTTTCAGCAAATTTCTGGACAATGTAAAGATACAGGAAAAGAATGGCTTAAAAAAAAAAAAAAACAGAAAAGAACAAAGTATCACCCAGAAGAGCCATGCAGATATAACTGAAAAGTAACTGCATGCTCTCAAATGGCAAACTTCTGGAAGACAGAGGATTTTGAAATGTGAGTCAATATGGAGGGAAGGAAGTAAAGAGAGGAGAGAAAATCTGAGCACCCCTGGAGTCAGATCCCCACCTAACTACTTCATCTCTGCCTGTGTACTGTCTGGAGCTCAGCCATATAGCAAACACCCACACACACAGATTAGTGGGGCGGGGCTATGCTAATGATGCCAGCAGTCCTCTACAAAAATGAGGTCTGCTGGCAAAGGCTGAAAGGAGAGATATGTCAGCAAGTAAAAGCAAATAAAGTTTGCCCTCTGATAAGAACACCCCGGATGTGCAGCCTTTACAGTTTTATCAAGGCAATCAAGAATCATCAAACCTTTGTGTAAAGTCTGCAGCATGCAAAAGACTGATTATATATGTATATTCTAGAAGAAACAGATAATTATGGGAATTTTAAAAATAAATCTCAAAATATTCAGACACTTTGAAAGACACCAAATTTATAAAATGATGAGCTCCTATAAAAAAATAAATATATCAAAAGAGAATAAAATACATTTAAAATGGGATGGAATGAACTTCTTAATTTTAGGGATAAGCTCACAAACAAAAAGACAAATGGAATGTATGAACATTCATAAATGCTCCACACAACAAATGACAGGCCTTGATCTTCTAGAATAAGTACGTTGCCAGAGAGGGCAAAAATTAAAGATGTGGAAAAAAAGCAAGAACCACAAAAGCAAGTAAGGAGAATATAAACATGATCAGGAATTACAACATGAAAAATGAAGAGTTGCTCATAAAGAACATAAAATTGCAACATATCGTTAGATCTACAGTGGAAAGTTACATAGTCAAAACAACGTAAATACTGTTTTACTTATCATAAGCTTTTAACAGCAACATACAGATACATACTTGGAAATTTAAACATTTTCAGAAATTCCTCATGGTATCAGAATAAAACGCAAATGTTATTGTATTGAAAATTATTTTTTAAAGTATTCATAGGAAAAACTAAGCAGTAAGAGTGAAAGTGAAAATCAAACAAAGATATAGAAGTATCATATTTTGACAGTAAAATGGAAAAGCAAAGTACAGTGAGTATTAAAGGTACAAATACATGTGTATAAGAAGATTACTGGGTCAGGGATTTAGCTCAATTTCAGCACTTATCTTGCAAGTGCAAAGGCCCGAGTTCCATCCCCGGTAACCTTATACAACAATGTTGGGCATTGGAGACTCAAGCCCACCAGCAATCAGCCCCAAATACCACAGTGCCGGGCGTGGTGGCTCACGCCTGTAATCCCAGCACTCAAGAGGCAGAGGCAGGAGGATTGCTTTGAGTTTGAGGCTGAGCTCAGGGCCAGTCTGAACTACAAAGTGAGACCCTGTCTCAAAAAAAAAAAAAGATTATTAAATTCAAAATATAACAAATAGAGAAGCACAGCCAATCAATGTATCAAAAGATGGGAGAAAGAGCAACAATAGAATGATACACATGAGCTCAGGCCTCATCTATTACTATAGAGGATGCCAATGAGACTGAAATTTAATTTATCAGTCCTGGAAGAGAGATATAGATAATATTTACAGCAGAGATTTTTCACATGAAGGACATTTGACCTAAACTTGATGGGCATCTGATGAGCTTTTGAAATTGTCCTCAATGGGCCAGGGATATAGCTCAGTGGTTCCGGCGCCTGTCTTGGAAGCACAAGGATCCGGTTCGATCCCCAGTAACCACATAACAATACTGGGCGTGGAGACTCACCCCAGCAGCAATCAGTACCACATACCACAGTGCCGGGCGTGGTGGCTCACGCCTGTCATCCCAGCACTCGGGAGGCAGAGGCAGCAGGATTGCTGTGATATGAGTTTGAGGCTGAGGTCACGGCCAGCCTGAACTACAAAGTGAGACCCTGTCTCAAAAAAAAAAAAGAAAAAAAAAGAAAAGAAATTGTCCTCAAAATCGTATTTTAGATTCTTAAGACAAACTGACTAAAATTATAGAGGAATTAAAATACAAAAATGCACAGAAATGTTGAACAAATGTTCAATATGAAAAGGCTTCATTATTGATGGATTAAATAACATCTACTTTTAAAGTGGAGATAAAAAATAAGTATTTCAAGGTACAGTTTGCAACTAGTCAATGTTATGTGAAATATTTCTGAATTCTGTCAATGATAAAGTCACAATCTTAGTAATACTTGGATTTTTGCGTACCCTAAATTTCAACTCAGAAATTTAATAAAAATAAAGATGCAATTATTTCCCCCCTTTCTAAACAGTGTCCTGAATCCTGTTCATTGACTTCACATTAATAATTCTTGATTTTAAAATATAAAGAAATCGCTATGTGAAATAAACAAGTTTGCCCTTGAGAAGTATGGTAGGGTTTGTGGCTATGGCAAGGATCTGTTGCTAAGAATGCACTACACATATTTTTTAAACAGAGCTATGTTTAACTTCGATAACAACATTTAAAATACTTAAAATTTTCAAGTGCACCTACAGAATACAATACATGAGTGTGTCTCTCTGTGTATAAATCTAGGCATGTGCACATATGTACGTGCATATGGATATATGTGTGAAATATAATGTAAAACTCTACACCCTACATTTCTCAAGTCTGATGCAACTATATGAAAATGTAAAAAGCTCTGCACAGCAAAGAAAAAAATAGAATGAACAGACAAACTAACTGGGATAAAATATTTGCAAACCACATATCTGGGAAAAGGTAAATATTCAAACTATTTAAGGACTGAACTCAAGAGCAAAAAAGCAAATAATGTACCCAATTAAAAAATTACCAAAAAGCTGGACTGGCATTTTTGAAAAAGTGAAACAAATGGTCCACTGACATAAAGAACAATGTTCAAATAATCTATCAAGAAAATTAAAAAAAAAAAAAAACACCTCAAGCTAACACCACACACCTGAAAGAATGGATACTGTCAAAAGAAAAAGAGACAGAGAGAAAAAGATAGGAAGAATGTAAGGAAGGAAGGGTAAGTAAAAGTGAGGGAGAGGAGGCCAAGAGAGGGGAGGAGAGGGGTGGGGGGGAGGAGAGGGGTGGGGAGGGAAGGGAGGGGGAGGGGAGGGAGGGGAGGGGAGGGGAGGGAAAAATTGGCCAGGCTGTTGGAACTACACTGTTAGCTGGAATGTAACAAATTACTTCAGCCATCTTGGAAAATGGAATGCAGGTTCCCCTCAAAATTAAAAATTGAACTACCATATGGTCTAGCCATCTCTTTTTAGGGTATATGTCCACAGGAATTGAAAATCGGTACATCAGAGGGATATCTGCGCTCCCATATTCACACCAGTATTGTGTGCAATAGCCAGGATATAGAAGTGTCCCCCAATATATAAACAGATGATTAGAAAGTGACTTAGAAAAGGATTCTGTCAATTGTGGCAACATGTGAGCATCTGGGGGCATTATGCTAAGTGAGATAAACAAGCTGCAGGTAAGGTAAATACTATATGTCCTACTTAGATGTGAAATCTAAAAAATGTCTATCTCAGAGAAATGAAGGGTAGAAGGCAGTTAGCTAAGGATCAGCTGAGGAAGAAATGGGGAAATTCAAGATATTAATCAAACATACAAACTTGTGGTTAAACTGCAAAAATAAATTCTTGTAATATATTGCACTATCTGATGAAAAAAATAAATTTCAAAGAAAAGCTAAAACAGTAGAACTTTATAATACTTATTACAAAGACCTGGGGAAGTAAGGGTTATGTTAATTTGCTTTATAGAATTTGCTCTATAGAACCCTTTTCAGCTCATCACACTGTATTCTATAAGTATACATAATTATTATTGGACAATTTTAATTAAAATTTTTTTGTTTATTTGGTTTTTTTTGAGACAGTCTCCCTTTGTAGTTCAGGTTGGCAATGAACTCACTATATAACCCAGGTTGACCTCCAACTCATGGCAGTCCTCCTGCCTTTGCCTCCCTAGTGCTGGAATTATAGGTGTGAGCCACTAGGCCTGGCTTACTGTTTTAAAATAAAATAAAAATACAAAATATCTAGGTCCTCTCTTTTAAAATCCTTGTCACAGAAAATTCTGAATTCCTCAATTATAGATAAGAAGCTACTAAAATTCATTAAATATTCTGATAATATAATACATAACACTACTTTACATGATTACAGATCTATTTTTTTAAAAACTTTGGGAATCCCTATTCATCAGTAATTAGAATTGCTCAGCAGAAGGCAGAAAAATTCACCAGAGGATGAAAACACACATAATAGTCTTAGTCAAACTTGAAAAGCTGTGAGCAAGACAGAACCTGATTGGGCCACAATATTCCTAAATCATAGAATCAATAGTGTCAAGGAGCAAAACCTAACAGGAAAATATACCAGTGTAATACACAGGAAGATAGTATGACTAAGTGGTACAGATATGCTCCTCAATAAGTGAAATCTTCGCAGAGTAGGAAACAACAAACACTGGGACGTACTAGTGAGATTTTTTTCACATGTAGAAAATACATTAATGATCTTTAGATTCTCTTAACTTTTCTGGCTCTCTTTTTCTCATTACAAAAACTTTAGAATTCTTCTGTAATATTTTGTCACATAGATGGCTGAAAGTCAGACTTCACGATTCAAATTTAAATTGGCATTTCATCTTAAAATTAAGAACTAAGATGACCACAGATTTGTTTAAGGTAATATTCCTTCTCAAATGATACAAAAAGTAAGGACAATTTTAAGAAAAGCCCTATAGTGGTGATACTTTGTATAAAGGTTTCTGAATCTTTAAAACTCAATAAAAGATTAAAAGGAGGTTTCCCATTTTATTTTAAAAAAAAGCTTTGCATCATGACAATTATTTATGATGAAACATTCTGAAAACTTATTTAAAAATAAAGGGCAATACACTGGGTTTGCTAAATATATGAGTTGCTCATTTACACTTGAGGTTACATTTTTCTTTTCACATTTTAGAGACTAAAAGCATATTCTTAAATATATCTTTGAACTTGACAAAAACTCACATTACATGCAATTATGTAAAATTATATTCTATAGAGTACTTCTATTTAACAATATACTCTACACAATTTATCCTAATTTTGCACTAAAATAGATAATAATATATTCCAAGAAATAAGCTGAATGTATTGTCATCAATCATGACTAATTATTTCATCGAATTTTGAAAACCTGCTTTTTTCATTTTTTATTAAAAATAGGATGGAGAAAAAATGTACAGATCATAATACACATCTTAGTATCTGTAACAAACATGGGTTAAATCCTCCACCTACTTTAAGAATGCACTATAGAAGCATCCAAAAAGATCCCCCTTTTTTGCCTTTTTGGGTAATCGCTATCATTATAAACAGTACAGATCAGCTATGCCAATTGTTGTGCTTAATATAAGTGAAACCAAGTAGCATCTAGTAGCCCTCCTTATGCGCAGGGAGCTATGCCAAGCTCCCACGAGATACCTCAAAGTGGGGATAGCACTCAACTCTGTAAAAGTTTCTCCCTGGAAGAACGTGCCAATGATAAGACTTCACCTACCAAATAGGCACAGTCAGAGATGAATAATAGCTACTGGTTTAACATAATTTTAATGATGTACTGTAATAGAAATTATCAGTGTGATCTCTCACTCTCTCCCCAAATACTTCTTTGTGCTATATTCACTCTCCTTGTTGACATAAGAAACTGAAATCATGAAATGTGAACTTGAGGCTACGTGGTGATCATTATGCACTGTTTCGTGTTTTCAGCCCTACGCGTGTGAAAGTGATAAACAGGTATGAGTGCTTAAAGATCACACATTCTTACTACTGGATGATTTTCCACTTTAGAACATTCTATATTTTTCTGGACATCGGAGAACTCTGTTTTAGGTTAGTACTGTACAAAGATACTCTGAGCATAGTAATATTATAGGTAAAAATAGTAGGCAGACAGATAGAGCAGGCACTTGGAGAAAATTCACAAGAAGGGAGACTGTCCAGAACATCAGTGACCAATTAAAGCCTTATAATCAAGTCAATAAAGAATTAAGGGTCTAGAGCCATCCCCTCCCAGGAATGTAGTAATTTAAAAGCCCTGGGTTAAAGGGCCAAGAATTAACTTTGACTTAACTTTTCATTGGACCCATTTGATCAAGATTGAATTTTATTGGAAGCCCTTACTTTGAACCCACCCTACCTCTTGGTCTTTAGCCCTTAAAAATCCCCTAGAAAAAGACGACTTTGGGTTACTCACCTTTCTGAGTTCCCCCTTTTGTCTCTCTTAGACAGAAGCCCTTTCTCTCTCTTTTCTTCTCTTTCTATCCAATAAATCTTTTTCTACTCAAACCTCTGTTGGTTGTTTCTGAAGTTTATTCCTAAATTTTTGGAACACGAACTCGTGTTTTTTAGAGGAGAGCCAGGCCTTGTTTTCCTGTATCACTAATGTCTAACTGACCATCAACATATGTATGTTTTTCTGTTCAATATACATTCAGAAGTGGAACTACATCCGTGGATACACATTCGTAAGTTCAGCTTCAGTAGGTACTGCTAAGACATTTGTACAAACGTAACTTAGCAAAAGACCTGTAGGCCAGGTAAGACATGGAGCTGGGCTTTTGTCTCCCTCAGATAGAACATTTATAAGTTATCAAACTCTAAATATCTCGTCAGCGACATCACAAGTGTCCTGTACAACACTGAAGTCTGGCCCGGTAAGAAAAGGAAGGTTATGAGTCAAGATAAACACGGAGCAAAGTAGAATACGACTTGGAGCACAATGTTCCCCAGAAGCACATTACATTTCCTTTTGACATTTGTCAAAAAGAAAAGAGTGAACTGCAAGATCAGAATACATAAAGCTAATCTCTTACCCTGTGAATATATCACAAAAGGACAAATATGAGCTTAAGCTATTTATTAGAAATAGTTGTAGCTTCACTGGACATCAAATTTATAATATAAGCCATAATATCCTCTGGGATGGCTCAGGAGGTGAACTATATTTGTCTGATTTTCTTTCTTCCTTGAAAAGTATAGTAGTTCCTTAAAAGCAGTTCCTACAAGTGAATCAGAGGTCAGCGGAACACAACCTCAGGACGCAAGTGATGTTAACTTGGAGTAGCGCACTGAGTACTTCAGAAGCTGACAAAGTGTTCTTGGGCTTCTGTGAAGCCACTAGAGCCAAGTCAATGTCACTCAAAGTCACTGTGAAAGATCAAGCTCATCAACAAAAGCCAAAACAGGTTTGGCCACCAAGTTTTGGTAAAAATTGTCACTGAAAGATCAGGGCAGTGAAGGGCAGGTCTGACTCTGACCATGCAACTACTCATTCTGGCCCAGAGGGTACAAGTGACTGCTCTGAACCATGAGTCTTTTCAACCCATTTCTTCCTGCTGTGGAACCCCGAGATAAAGATTTCTTTAGTGTCACTGTTAAAATGCAGTATTTGGACAGAAAGAACTCTATCAAGAGTGATTAAAAAGGCAAAGGGAGGGAAATAATGTAGTCGATTTTGCTACAAATCTGTCAATACGCCTGAGATAGTTGTATTTAGAAAATCATATTGCTTTCTTTTTAAATTCTCCAAATAAATAAATTTCCTGAATTACACTGAAAGTACACACTAGCAAAATAAAAGGCTCTTCTGTACACTGTGTGTAGGAATATTTTTAATAGAAAAGCAGCTTCTACTTGTTACTTCCCCAAAATCTTTCTTTTCATTAAAACTTACCCACGGGCATCTCTCATCACCCAAATATCTGAATACTCAGAGAATATATCTAAGGAAGTTGTGCATGCTGTGCTGTAAAAGTTATAGAGTATGCAGCACAAGCATTATAAATTAAACTGAGATATAAACCTTTCCTCTTATTCCACTGTCAACTGTCAGGTTCAATCAAGAGCTCATGATAAATCTTTTGATACAAATACAATCAGGCACATTCCAAAAGAAAGAGTTGAGACTGCGGACCAAAGCAAATGGCGTGTCATCATCGACACGCAGAATAGGAAGATACACTTTTGGACACAATTCCTCTGCACTGAGGGCCGGGGCTGGGCAGTGTCCCCCAGCTGGGAGCATCCACTCTGTGTCACGCTCCCGTGTTCTGCCAGGTGCTGCATGTCGCGTTCAAGCACCTCAACATGCCCCAGAAGAACAGCGTCCACCTTCTTGGGACAAAAAGTCAAGAAACAGTTAAAATGGGTTTAAAAATAAAATCAAATGGTTAATAATCTACAAGTTGAGAGACTGAGTTGGGAAAAAAAATGGAGGGCAGTAATAGACTTGGATAGACACAGCATTTTTCTCTTTTCAACTAAAAGAAAAAATTAGTTCAATGGTCCCTTGATTTCCTTATTGTCTTCATCTACTTTGTGCTTATATTTCTCCTTGTACATAACAATATTCTATTACCTGTCTACCTGAAAGCACATTATTTTACTGCTTGAAGCAGATTTCAGTAAAGCAGTAAGTCTTTTGTCTCTATCTCTGGCATGTGAAACAAGAGGACCTAATATAGTCAACAGGTCTCACCCAACAATCCTGGAACACTGAAATTCTGGTCTTTCCCAACAACATCATCCACTGACTACTTCACGGAAAGCGTGAAAACGCAAACCTGAGACACTTTCATGATTCTTTTTTATGAGACAGGGTCTCACTTTGTACTTCAGGCTGGCCCTGAGCTCAGCCTCAAACCCACATCACAGCGATCCTCCTGCCTCTGCCTCCCGAGTGCTGGGATGACAGGCGTGAGCCACCACGCCCGGCACTGTGGTATGTGGTACTGATTGCTGCTGGGCATGAGTCTCCACACCCAGTATGGTATGTGGTTAACCCGGGATTGAACCCGGGTCCTTGCGCTTGCAAGACAAGCGACAGAACCACTGAGCTAAATCCTCAGCCCCCACTTTAATAATTCTTCCAACAAAGACAGGAATTCAAAAGGCCAGGCCTCACTAAAATAGCATATATTAGTATTCCCATTATGCAAATATTCTTCAACGAAGTACTTGTAAAACAGGACGGAACAGACAGGAAGTGGGGAGGGAGCAAAAGAAAGGAACGGATAAAGAAAAGGACTCTGGATTCCGGGTGGATCCCGAGGGCTGCGGCCTAATACGAAGTGGTGATGAATCTTTTGCATGGAAAAGAGGAATCGGGGTCCAGCTACCTCCATTCATCACTGGTCCCCATTGGAGACTAATGGACTAATTGGAATAAAATATGTCTCAAAGATAGCTACTATCCTTCCCAAATGTAAAAGGGGTCATTCAGCCTTTATTATAATTTGGTCATTCAGCATATAAGGCATGAAGAATAACCCTCAAATACATGATAGCAGTGTTTATGACATGCTCGGTGACACTCGTGTGTAAAACAGAGTTTTGTTTCCCCCGGATTCCATTCTGAATAATGCAGTGATATCATAGATTTCCTCCAAGCCTAAGCACAAAGAGAATCTCTGTGAAAGTAAGATGAGAGACATTTTCTGGTGATTAAAAATATAGCTAACTTCTCCCAAAGACAATCATGAATTACATTAAAATTAGACTGTTAATCCAGGGTCAAAAAATACATAAAAACCCTTAATTTCAATGCAAATACAATTCTCCACTGTAAAGTTTCTTTTTAGGGATTTATGATCTAGCCTAAAGTTTCTCACAGGGAGAATCTCAGAACAATATTACAAAGGATATAAAGAACTTGAAGACATAAAGCACAAGTGTCCGCAAGGAAACACCATCTGCTGGTTGTTTCCTCCAGCGCTTTCTTCTCCATGACATTTTCTCTTCCTGAATCCCAGTTGCTACTGTATCCCAACTTAGTTTCCTTTCTCCTTTTTGCTCTTTTCCTCAGACTATTGTGAAGTACAAAGTAGTTCTTCAGCAAACAACAACTGAGCACCTATGTTATCTGTTTCAAAATAGTGATGTCAGGCATGATTGATTATAATGCTTCCCTCTATAATGATTTATTATAATTTATTATAATACTTTGCCACTCCTCTTTGCCCGGCTTTCTCAGACCGTTGTCACTGAGCAGCAATGAAGAAAAAAACCCAGGGAATATGTTATCATTGCCTGCATGGTATTTTAATAAATACGCTGAAGTTAAAATAACATACATTTCAATGCATATACTTTAACCTCTCTCTTCAAACTGAACAGTCTGTGAGCTCAAAACATAAAAGGTTAAAAAAAAAAATAGCACTTTCCTAGGAACACTTTACCAGCAAAGACAGGTGCGTCTGAAACCTGTATTTTTTGTTTTTCATATTTCTTTACTTTCCCTTCTCTGCCCATAGTACCCACCATTTTTCCAAGGCAGTTGATCCTAAGCTCCCAATAATCAACATATTATTGAATCCTTATCTTGCTTGACATCTCAGCCATTATGGTCACTTCCATCTTTATAAACTGCAATAGTTTTAATGCGTCCCCCAAATTTCCAAGGCTGGAGACTGAAGCCTAATGCCACTGTATTGAGAAGTAGGAATTGGAAAAGGAGATTCATCACTAGAATTCTGTCCTTATGAATGAATTACTGCCATTACCGTGGGACTACATTACTTAGCATAGGGGTAGTTTCCTGATATAAAAGGTGGGGAACCTTCCGTTGCCCCACCATACCTTTCTCCTGGGCCCATGTGTGCATATGTACATATGTTTCTACCATGGGATGCAGCAGCCCATGCCAGTTGTCAACACCCTCTACCGTAAACACTCGGCCTCCACCGCAGTAGAGAAAAAAAAAAAAATACACCTGGATAAATTACCCAGCCTCAAATACTCTGCTAAGGCTGCAAAAACAGAGACACACAGTCTCTTCTCTAATCTTTCAGGAGACTCCACATACTCCTCCCCTCCAGCTTTCTTTGTAGTCCTCCCTTTCGTTCTCAGTCCATCCCCAGAACACTAGGTTATCTCTCTGGGCGATATCCTGGTCTCTTTTTAATTTCTTGCATCATCACATGCAGTCTTACATGTTTGAAATGCCCCCCTTCATGCCAGTCATCTCCAAATCTGTTGTCTCCTTCCCGATCTCTTCGACAATGGCCCAAGGCCCACTTAATCCAAAGGTCTCCCCTCACATCTCTCTTTTGGGTCTTTCGGAGAATACAAACTCAACATGTGCCAAACCGGATGCTTGGATCCGGATGCTGTTTTCAACATCCCTCAATGCAGTTAAGGTTGTCACAGAGCACTGTGTTTTTCAAAGCAAAAGCAGGAAATCATTCTTACTCTTCTTGCCTCCCCCACCCTCCACCTACCTAGTAAACAGACCCAAGTCTCTCCAGGACTCAAGATGTGCTTAATCTTTGACATTTCCTGTTATCACCACAAGGACCATCCTACGGAGCCCATTGGACATTTTTTGGACTGAAGAAAAGAGCTAAAGAAATGTTTTTATAATGCAAATCTGACAGTGCCATTCCTTAAATAACTTCTTTAGCTTCTTTCTGCTAACACCCTACATCAGCTCCTTAATTTACCTGCTCTCCAACTTGTCATTCAGCTTTCTTTTGTCCCCTGGCTCTCTGGACACTAGAGTGGTACTCTCTGGGGTCACCGTCCACGACAGGTGACTCTCACCTCACATACACCTTCATTCTAACTGCCCCTTCCAGAGGATTCTTTCCTTTCCCTGTATTCTTTGCTTAACTTCCCTCTGCTTTGCAATTAACCTTTGTTGCTGTTCAGTCCTGGGGCTCACAATCAAGGCCTCCTGCATGCTATAGAAATGCTCTGTCACTGAGCTACACACCCAGCCCCAAGTCTTATCTTAGAAATCTTCTCAAGGATCCTTCCCTTGAAATGAGCTCAATAAATCACTTTTATAGCTATAGCCTGAAGTATTATATGACTGGTATATATTATAAATATATTTAGCATAAGATTGCAGATTATAAATAAGTACCATAATATTTTCAAGCGAAAACAAAATGTAACTGGAACAAGTTGGTTACGTACTTTATCCTCTCAATGCCAGCAGATCATTTTCCCATTTCCACATTTCTGTACTCCTAGAGTTCTCATTTAGAAACAACTTCAGAACAGAGATGAGGAAGTTTCTAAGTTTCTCCTCCACAGTTTTCTATTAGTCTAGCTGTAACTATGGTGTAGAAATAAACGAAACTTCCATCTCGGTGATGCACCCTTGGCAAGGCATGAATTCTGAAGGACACAGGCTTCCCAGCCAGCCCTCAACACCACCATGTCCTTCACTGGGGAATTCTGAGGCACAAGCCAAAACCGGACAGAAGTAAATGTACCACGGACAACAACACCCTGTAAATCGGTACCACTTCTGCATTAGTTACACTCAGATCAGCCCAGAGATTCCAACGTAATCCAGCATCTCCCTTAGGGAAATAAAATTCATTTTGTCATACACTAAGCAAAACTTCTTAGACTGAAGAGGAAAATGCTTCCTTATGGGTAATTTTTACACTATATCAAATAAGGTGTTGGGTTGATGTGGCCTCACCGTAAGCAACCAGTCTTGGGTTAACTTCTCCGTCAGTCTGTCCTTTGTTTGGTTCTACTTTGTGATGTTTTGTTTTTGTTTTGCTTCATTTCCTTTCCTAATGAACATTCTCTTTTTATCACTGTGTGTTGCTGTCACTGTTTTGGCTGGCTTTTTTTTTGTTTTTTCCTAATCACATACAAGAGGAGGGTATTGTTAATAATTTACCAGAAAGACACATTTATTTAATGAGATCACTAAATTCATCTTATTAGTCATTTGATAAATTTCTCCTAAGGGAAAAAAATGTGCATTGGCCAATGTGCTAAATATTAACACACCATTTAATGAAGCAGGATCAACCTTTACTCTTTGCTCGTGAAGCTATCAATAGATGGGGCACAGGAAGTAAGTAAATAGGACGACATCAAATTCTCCACAGTTTGTTAACATAGTAAGGAAACTAACAGGGCGAAATGCTACAGATGAGGGATAGTAGATCTACTGACATAAGATAGTAAAGACGACCTTGAACTTGACACCCTAGCAGAGGCCTAAAAGATGACAAGTCAGCAATGACAAGTGTTTTGGGGTGAAGGGGCAGTTCTACACACGGGTACAGTATATGCCAAAGTTCTGATTCGGACACATTTTGGGGGTGGGGATTCCTCGGGCCAGACTCAGGACCTCACACTTGTGAGATGGACACAGTGCCACTGAGCTAAATCCCCAACCCTAGGCACAGTTTTTCGCATCTTCCCTCAGCTGGATGGAAGAGTGACTTTTTAATTTCATACAGCAGGGAATAAGAGTTCAAACTGAAGTTACAAAGGTAAAAAGAAAACACGTTCCACAGTACCTTACTAGTCATGGCCAAGAACTGAAATTTAATTTAATAACGAGAAGCTCCTGGGACCTGAAACAGGGGAATAACTCTGTGGGGTCGTAGTACCTAGTGGTCTATATTTAATGGGGTACATGAGGAGATTAGTGGGAGGAGAGAGAGAGAAGAAAGCAAAGTGATCACCGGGCCCCCGGTGTCCCAGCCCGTGCAAAAACGAAGAAAATTGAAAACCGGAAAAAACCACCGAAAATGAAGAAGAAAGAGCAAAGAACTGAACAGAGTTCAAAAGGAGACGTGAGAAAAAAAGAGGAAAGGAAAATGCGACCAAAAAAACGGTCCAATACGGCTCAGGACATGACTCATTCGGAAAACCAATATGGCGGCCTAGAGTCATTTGGGGGCCACCGAGGGACGCAGAGGGCTCCGAATTGGGAATTGGCAGGGCGAACGCTTGTCCCCGGGAGTCGGACTTAGCTACACACTTGGTCATTCCCGCCCTTGCAGACCATGAAGATTCCCTCGTTTTCAAGTCCGTGAAAAGCGGAGAAAATTGAACACTGGAAAAAATCACCCAACATGAAGAAGAAAGAGCAGAGAGCTGAAAAGAGTCCAACAGGAAACTAGAGAAAAACTAGGAAATGAAGAGTTGGCCACAAACGGTCCAAAACAGGTCTGGACATGGCCCATTCAGAAAGCCAACATGGAGTCCAGAAGAAAGATGATGGTGGACTACGAAGGTGGCAGTGGAGAAGGCAGAAAAGAAGACTTCAGGATGCAAAATGCAAATGAAAACATTGGGATTTGCGAATAGATTTAAACACAGTTATGCATATTCACAAGAACATGTGACTACTATTAATCTATACATACAGTCATGACTTAACTTCACATTGTGATTACAATAGGTATAATCAGTTGGATGGATGATACTAATTTAAAGTGAAGAGTAATTTAGAGAAAGTATTGAAAATACATCCACAAGGAAGGTTTTTTTGAAGAAATGTTAAATACCTTTCAGCTGAATAAATCTTTTACAGCCATTAGCAACATATTAAGAGATTAAGTCTATGTTTGATAAAAACAAGTGCAGTACAATACAAATGCTATTTTTGTCATGACTAAGGTACCCTGGACTAATTTTTGAAAGACATGCTTGTGGACTGTGATACCAACAGTCTCACTGCCCTTATGCCATCCTCATCTTCCTCTCACAGAACACCCCTCGCTCTTTGGGTGTTCTTGTCTGCCACAGTTCAGGCCATGTCTACAGCACACACCTGGTTCTCTACCTTATCTTCCTGATTTGTATCCAAGTCAAGTCTCTCCTGGGTGATTTTCAACTGCATACGGTAAGTGGTTCTCTATTCAGTGTGGAAATGGGATCATTACAAAAAATATCTGAGCATAAGATAATACAAAAGAGTTGAATAGAACAATATAACTAGTTCAAATAGTCTTAGTGGAGTTTATCTATGACTGATTATCTTAATGTACATAAAATAAGATAAACATAATACAGAGTAGCTGAAAGATATTGAGAGTAAAGATTGAAAGATTAAAGTTGAACATTTCAAAAGTTAAAACATAAGAGACTAGTTTCTTTTGCTTTGGTTTGTTTTGAATAAAGAATTCTACATATTTAGTTTTAAATAATTCTAGCTTACCCATAGTTAATGCTTCAAACTACAGATCATGCCTTTGTGTATGTGTGCCTCAGGTTTGTATGTGTATGTATGAGTCGAAGTTGAAAGATAAAGAAACATATCCAGATATATATAGAGAGATACAGATACATGCAGATATATAGTTATAGATGTAGATGTAGTGTAGCTATAGATATCTCACATATCTGGAAGAATACTTAAGAAACTGTCAGTGGTTGGAAAACAAAGGAATAGGAGTGGGAGAGGGAACTATAGGATTAGCTAGAAATATACCCAAGGAACAGTGCAGGCAGATCTGAAATAGCACCACTTGAAAGCAATGGTACAAAAGTATATATAGCTAATTCATTCAGAACCTTCGATAAAATGATCACATCAGGTCCTGGTGAAGAAAGCTAAGCACCTAAGGTGAAGGAAGTACGTGGCCACGATGTTCTGCTTTCTAAAGGTCCGTTAAGATTGCACAAGTCTGAAATACAGGGAGAAAATCTGAAGAGCTAAGAACAATCTGCTCACTGGAATAAGAAGGGGCAAGGTGCACAAAATCGCACACTATCCTACATTTCCCATGAGTCTAATCTCCACTGGACTTCAAACATAAATTTCTAACTTCGTTATACACGCTGATTTCATTTCAACCAAGGAAGTTTAGGGGAGAATAGTCTGTTTGGAAGAAGAGGTACAGACAGATGCACATAAGAAGAATCAAGGTATCTCACGCACAGGAACAGATTCTATACGATGGGCGTTGTCTTATGTACATTTAACATACACCAATACAAACTGATTAAAGAAAAAGAGATGCAAACATCCTCCCTTAGACTAATGGGTTATGAAAATATAACAAGGAGGAGAAAAACACAGATGTCAAACAACTCCTGAAGGAGAACAGAAAAGACGCAGAGCTGCACGTGTCCTAGGAATCCCCAGGGCGGGCAGTGTTGCCTCTCCTCCCTCCCGCCCCTTCCTATGGACACTTCATCTTCTACATATTCCACAAGGGCAATCATGCCCAACCCTGGCTTTCCTCAGCTAGCTACCAAGTTCATCAAAGGGAAAATCCAATGTACATCAACTCTCATTTTAACCCTCATGCCAACTTCAATCTTTTATGCAGGAATCTCTCGATAGATGACCATTATAGGCTAATATGACTAATAGAGACTAACACATGATTAATTTAGATGGATATTAATATACAGTCACAAAGGGATTGGGAGGCAAATCGGAAGAGAGCCAGGCTTCAGTATAGACACGGTAGCCAGGCTTGCAAGATAAACAGCAAGCCGACTGGGACCAACTAGGCAGCCGACACATGGGTAGATCACCAAAATATGGAGATCCACACACCCTTCTCTTCTCAAAAATGCCTTTGTTCTTTCCATATTCTCTTGCAATCTGATTGACTCTTCCCTAGTGGATCAATATTACCTAAGCTGCTGTATTTGGAATGCTGCAGACTGACTGGAGTTCGATCCATATTGTCCCCACATTGTAATTCTGCTGTATAAATTACTTCTGACAAAAGGCCTCTGTGGCCACACACCTGCTCCCCAACGCCAAGAAATCCCCTTATGTCTAACAGAACTCTCCTAACTTCCTCCTCTAGTTCACAGCTTCATCTTCCATGCTCTGAGACCGTGAGCTCAGCATATTTCACATCCAGTATGTCAGCAGATTTATTTTTCCTTCACCAACCCAAGCTGCTAGCATTTAATATATTCACAAGTGTTTCTCTATATACTTCATTCTTCATACCTGTAATATTTTCTGACTTTGTTAAAAACTCGTGTATGACCAATATACGACAGCTTAATATCTACACTAGAAATCTCTGAATTTCCTTCCAAATCTCATCATTCAAGATTCAGCTCCAAAGGTGATGCAACATTCATCAGCTTCCTCACAATTATTAACTTCCCTGGTACATTAGCAATATAATGCTGGCCAGGCGTAGTGGTGCATGCCTGTAAATCCCAGCACTTGGGGGGCAGAGGCAGGAAGATCATCATGAGTTCAATGCCAGTATGAACGACACAGTGAAAGCCTGTCTCAAAAAAATAAAGAAAGAAATGAATGAGGGAATGAAATAAGTAAATAAAAATAATTTAATGTGGTGTGAATATCTTTATGTAGCATTTATACCACTGTATTGTGGGAGTTTATTTTTATTGCATTATTTGATGCTAAACTAGGATTTGGCAGAGGATAAAAGTTACTGATCAATTTTTCAATTCACATAAACTAGTACTGCATCTCTCTTATGATTAAGTTCTCAATTATTCAGTAAATTTATTTATTTACACCAGTTAATTTCATTTCACAGAAAATAGTCTGGTTCATTTTGAAATGTAATACTAAACTGAAACTTCAAATACATAGTACTAACTTTACACGTATTTATAATCTCACTGTAAGATTAAAATGTACAAAGAAGAGAGTATCAGGTGGATGATTTCAGCTCAGCAGCTGCTATTATTTATACTTTACAAATGATGAATTATGTGGGTAATGGCACAAAGAATAAATTCATGTGACTGCAAGTGCATGTGAGAAAAGAAAAGGAGAGTGGTATACATATTAAAACAGTGCCTAGATTTAAAACCGTCTTTTCATACTTCACAGGATCATCGGGTACTGATCTGCTACTTCCATACTTTGTCTACATTGGTTAGATTTTCTGCATTTTTTTTCTTCTCATGTCAGAGGCTAATTTAAGTCCTTTAGCTCTGGGCAAATGACCATGTCTTTGTTATAATTTATCATATTATTGCTAATTTAAAGGGATATTTGTTTTGCGCTACTGTTCTATCAAGTTTCCACACACGGCTCTGTTCCACACACGGCTATAGTAAAAATAAACAAATAAAAGTCAATTAAAAAAATATATATATAATATACATATATATCATACATATGTATATTATGTATATATGATATGTATACCACAGATGTACCAAGCAGTCTGCTGTGAGATGGGATACAGAAATAACAGAATCAAACAACACCCAGCATCAGGTAGCAGTCAAGTAAACAATTTATAAATCTTAGCATACAACTTTTTAATCTTCTGCACTTAATATTTGTACCAAGAAAAAAATGAATTAGTCAGTAAATCCTCCTTGCACATAGCAAAGTTTTCCACTAGTTTTACCATGGTCTAATTGATTTGTTTAAAGTTTTTTGTTTGTTTGTTTGTTTTAATAAAAACAAAGTGTAAGAAAGCTAATACTTTAGAAAAGCAATTATAGTGTGACTTTTTGTTTTTTCACTTCGACTTCTTATGTAATGTTCAAGACGGTACCATAAAACTAAGAATTCACCAGTACTCACAAGTAGGAAAACAAGGCACAGACCCTCAGAACATGTAAGGGCGATTTGCGCAAAGGAAACTGCAGGAGAAACCTATTTACTTAAGTTACGGTTTCGAGCACCAGCACCTCTAGGAAACAAATTTACACAGAGTGACTTTTAGTGAGCATTTTACAGCACCTCAAATACAAAACTGATCCCAAGTATTTGAATTCTAATGCTAAAATAACAAGAGAAAACCCCTCAAAACCAATATAATTGTGGCCAAATAATGATGAAAAGTGTTACATGATTCCTAAGCTAAATGTAGGACCTAACATTCTCATTCATTCACTCTACCCTTCCACTGCAGAAACTGAAGACTGAATGTAGGGAGACGAGACCAACTACTTTTTGTTTTTGTGTGGAGACAACCTCACTGAGTCACTAGGCTGTTGGGACTGGCTAGAATTTGCAGTCTTTTGGCCTCTGCCTCCCAGAGTGACCCTAAGATGTTGATAAAAAACAGAAACACTAGCTGAGGACAGGACAGAAGGTATAACAGATACTGTAAAGCAGGAAGAAAACGTTCAAGGGGGAAGGGGGACTAGGGAGGGGAGGCAGGAGAAAGGAAAGAAGGGAAGGGAAAAATTGGAGGTAAGCAGAGAAATCAGAAACAAAGCTTATCTATCAAGGGGAAAGGGAAGTTGAGGGAATGGGGAAAAAATAAGAATCAAGATATATCATGTGCAGATGGAAATTCTTAATGATGACTGTGATCCTAAATGTCACTAAAAAGTTACCAATAAATTCTATAATTTCTTTAAAACTTCTTTATACACACACACATATATGTACCTCTATATATTCTATGTTATATATTAAACAAATGTATATGCATATATTAATTACAAATGTAAAAGTCTTTCAAAAAAATAAGACAGGACTAAGAAAAGCTGAATGATAGGCTGTTGCAAGGGTTCACATAGCAACAGTACTTCCTGGACACCAGGCCAATGCCCACACAGCGCAGCAATAGAGGTCTGCTACATCCTTCTGGGACCCGGATCTCGATAGGTGAAGAAAATCAACCAAGCGCTATAATACTCGGCAAGATGGTCCTATCCTATGAAGTGTAATAAAGAATATAAAACTCGATATAAAAAATATATATATAAATATAAAACTTAGCACAATGCCTTCCTTCTGCATCCTAAAAAATAAACTCATTCGCACAAAGGCAAAAAAGTTTCTGATGAGATTCTGGGTCTTGCTGCAGGGCACAAAGTCGCTCGTGCAGGGCCGGTCACTCCACAAAGAGTGTCACAGGTACACCTTGAACAAGTCACAGACGAAAGTCAGAGTGGTAATCATTTTATGAACTGTGCTACCGGCCCCGAAGACTCACCTACATGTCCAAATAAT
>PVIR01030501.1:0-19992 GCA_004026965.1 Petromus typicus | reverse complement strand
GAAGTTTGATCCCCAGCACCACCAAAAAATAAAAAAATAAATCAAATACAAATTTAACCCCACCTGGATACAGTGCCACATGTCTATAATCCTAGCCATCAGGACTCTCACTTTGGGTCTAGCCTGGCCGACTTACCGGGACTGTGGCTCAAAATAAAAAAATAAAAGGTCTGAGGGAGGTAGCTCAGTGGTACCTGCATGACTTCCGCATATTCAGAACTACACAGTGCTGCCATAAAAAGGGGGACCAATGGAACAGGACAGACAGCCTGTAAGGAAACCCACACATCTTACTGTGAAATAAATGCGGAACTTAGGTCAGCCACAGGTAGACCGACTCCCGATTTCCCACTTTCTCAAGAAAACAAGACTCCAAAGTCCCATTGTGACGCATGATATACACTATACCAGTAAGGGCTCATTACCTTGTCTCTCTCTTTTTCCTTCAATTTGTCCATGGATCGTCTTAGTCCTTCTTCTAGAAGGTCTATGAGGCGCACCGTTTCACCTGAACGTGTTTTAAACTTCTTCCTAAAAACATTTAAGAGTGCCAACCAAACATTCAGAAACAGCGTTCCAACTTAGAACTTCAGCAGACAAAGGTCTGAGGACACGACCACACACTGCAGCACAGGCTGGTTTCCAACCCCAGGCTCGGTGCCCAGGTCATGGAGTTTGCTCACTCTCCTGGATTATCACGTTCATCTATTTTGTATTTTCAGAGCAGTTACTAATACATGTTTAACTCTGTAATTGCTGGTCAGGCAATTCTTCCCTGCAATCTTAATTGCATTTCTCATAAATACAGTTTAGTGATAATAAACTCCATATATACATCTGAAATAGTTGGAAAGTATTATAAGAGATGCCAGCAAAACCCCCATTCAGGTCTACTGAACTTAGAGTCGCCACTTATGGGGAAAAACTAGCAAAAAGCACTGAGAGGCTGGGCGTGGTGGCTCACACCTAGAATCCTAGCATTTGGAGGCAAAGGGAAGAGGACTGCTGTAAGTCAAGGCTCGCCTGGGCTTCATAGTGAGTTCAGGGCCAGCCTGAAAGCAAGGCCCTGTCTCAAAAACCAAACCTTAAAAAAAAAAAAAAAGGCAATCATTGGGCTAGGGATTTAGCTCAGCAGTTCTGGTGCCTGTCTTGCAAGCGCAAGGGCCCAGGTTTGATTCCCTGGCAACCACATACAATACTGGGCATGGAGACTCATGCCCAGCAGCAATCAGTACCACATACACATACCACAGTGCTGGGCGTGGTGGCTCACACCTGTAATCCCAGCACTGGGGAGGCAGAGGTTGGAGGATTGCTGTGATGTGAGTTTGAGGCTGAGCTCCGGGCCAGCCTGAATTACAAAGGGAAACCCTGTCTGGGGTGGGGTGGGAGGTGGGTGGAAGCACTGATAAACTTAGCTGAGAAAATAGGATTTTTAAAGGTATTAAACATAGTGTAAGTTTGCATGTCAATTATGCAACTTGCCTTTTTCTTTTTAGGGAGGAAGGTAAGTTAAAAAACCTCAAATGTCAAACACACTTTTTGACCAAGTATAAAACCGTGAAGGAAAAAAACAGACATTTACAAAATGTTTAGATTATACTACTTAGAATTTTGCCTAAAATCTGAATTGGGTACCATTAGATTTTAATTTAGATCTGTAGTAGCAGAAACCCTTTTCATAATGTACTAAGTCCGTGATTTATTTTTCATTCACCGAGTATGTATGTCACGTGAAGCTATGTCCTCTGGCAATGGTCAGATAAGTACAAAAGGGTCAGCTGAGTTTGCACTACAGCATATATAGAGTTCAGAAAAGTGGTCTCTCTCGGTTCTATTATAGTGTGAAAGAAAACCCAGCCTCTGTTAAGCAACGTGGGGATCAGAAGTACCATCTCCAGGGTTTCTACTCACTTGTCTTCTCCTAGCACCACACCGAATCCAGCATGGGACACTTGAGTTACTTCAGGGTCGTACCAACCCATCATCCGAGCAGCAGCGAACACTGTGTGGAAGTGCGTAGCCTGTGAAAAACAGATGCACAGTGACATGCTTGCTTTCTAGTAATTTGCTTTGAAAGAGAACTAAGGCTTTTCTGCCTAGGGTTAAACATTTTATAAAATTCCAATCACAAATCTCGTGAGGCTAGTCCCACTAGAAGGGCTCGTATTCCAACATATGAGAAGTAGTGAGAGTCGGTCTGTCTATATCATTCTACTTTCAAAGGCTTTAAAACCAACTGGATAAGGAAAAGTTCAGGTGCAATAATCTCAAAGTATCACACCCACCCTACTAGTAACAACAATTGCTGAGGTAAAGAGAAATCACCTTTTCCAGGGGATGGAAACCCAGCTGGAAATCTGGCTCCAAATTGCCTTCTTTTTCCCATAACAAATCAATGTTCTTAATTTTGTGTCTGGGGGAAATTTACATGACCCAGAATCAAGTGCCACCTACCTCCAATCAGCCAACAAAAGAACATAGCCAAATCTTCAAACTTACTTGTCCACTGTCTACCACATAGATAATAATATCTGCTTTCTCTTCAAATAGCCTTTGTTTAATGGCAGCCATGTCAGATGTATCGTAGGTATAACCGCCATCTGATTTCACTATGGTCAGCGGTACGGAACAGCCTGGGACAAATACAATCTTCCGGCCATCATCCACTTGCACGAATCCTGGAAAAAAATCAATAATGCTAAAGAACCCAGAAGGAATGTAAGTGCTTGTTCACTCTGAAGCTACACAAAGACTTCAACATTCTCTGAATATTTTACGAAATATTTCTTTCACAGCAGTACACCTATAATTCCAGCACTCAGGAGGCGAAGGCAAGACTGGAAGTTCAGGAGCAGCCTGGGCTATTTATGGAGTTCAAGGCTAACCTTAGCAACATAGCAAGGCCCCAAAACAGAAAACAAAACCAACAAAAGGGACGTCTGAGTGCACAGGGTGCTTTCACAGGTCAAACATCACAACGTTATCGTGGACTCGCACTAGGCGGCCCAGCTCTTTAGAGACCAGCTGTGGGGAGCCTCCTCGCTCGACAGGCAGGCCCACAACATGAATGTCTCGAGCTGGAGTCCGAACTCGTCTCTGGGAGACAGATATGGATCTTTAGTAACAGGATAAACTAAGGATCTGGCATTTGGCATGTGAAGAGGTAAAAACTGAAATCATGTTCATCCTGTCATGATAAAAAGGGGATAGGAAAGAACACAATGCCAGGTACATGTCAGTGCCATGTGCCAAATACTACACTAACTTTAAATTTAACATCACGATAAGACTCCAGTAAGTAACTAACTCTATGTTTTCTTACAGTTTGGGGAACTGAGGTTGGCTAAGGTCAAGGCAGTGTTTAGAGAAGGGTTAAACACGCAAGCTCTGAAACCTAGGCTTGAATCCCAGGTTCAGGACTCACTGGCTACGTCACTTTGGGAAGTTACTACAGTTTTTCTGTGCCTATTTTCTCGTCATTAAAAGAGGAATATGAGGACGACTAGGAATGTAGCCCAGTTGTAAAGTGGCTTAGGTTTGATCCCCTGCACTAAAAACAAACCAACACCACACAATAAATTTTAATTTAAAAGCTGGGTGTGGAAGCACACACCTGCACTCCCACTTCTCAGGAGGCTGAGGCAAGAGGATCAGAAGTTTGAGCCGGACCTGAGCGACTTTGTGGAAATCTGTCTCAAAACAGAAAATAAAAGGGGCTGAGGATGTGGTTTGGTGTTAGGTGTACCTCTGGGTTCAATGCCTAGTACTAAAGGTGAAAAGAAGGTTCCCAGTCTCCATACCAATCAGTAATTACTATGTCCCCACTCTCAGGAAACCAAGCTCCCTTGCAGGAATGGCTGGTTCTTGATTTGTACAGGAAATACACAAAATGAGTCTGGAGTAGTCAGTATACGCCTGAAAACTACAGGGATTGAGAAAAAACACTGAACGACAATAAAAAATATAGAAAAAGCCAATTTCTGTATTCGGAAGGAAGGAGGCAGAAGGAAAAGACTAATAAGGGTGTCTAACTGAAAACTACAAAATATATTAAGCCACATTCACAATAATGCTAAAGTCAAACTACTCGCTGGTTATGTGGATGCTTAGAAACTAACCTGTTATTGTATGATAAAGACAGACACACATAGAAAACTATAACACGTCCACTACCTGTGTCTTCCTAACTGTGACAAAACTGCGTAGGTAAATCCCAAGTAACAAATGGAAAAGGAATGACTGCACAATTCCAGTCTGCAATCTCTAATGAAGCCATGGATCACACTCATGATCACACAGGGATAGATCAGGTTGATGGAGCTGAACTGA
Source organism: Petromus typicus (assembly GCA_004026965.1). Taxonomy (NCBI): domain Eukaryota; kingdom Metazoa; phylum Chordata; class Mammalia; order Rodentia; family Petromuridae; genus Petromus; species Petromus typicus. Next base: position 15,660 of record PVIR01030501.1, on the reverse strand, counting down.
CTCATCAACTCTGGCGTCACTCAGGCGGCCACACGGACAGTGCTTGCATTCGTGGAAAAAAACCAAAACCACAGCAACCAGAATCCAATGGTGTTTCATTAGCAAATACGGACAGTGGCATTTTGTCAAATAACTTTTACATAGGAAATTCTATTGGACACGTGACCCAGTTTTTTGCCAAAAAATTTAAAAGAGGAGGGAGAATGTAAGGGCTTACAGAACTTAAGTTATTACAAACTGGGAAAAGGAAAGGTTAAACATTATGAATCTAACAGTATTAGGCAAGTATTCCTTTACTTGGCATTATAGTGGTATTAACTTTAATATGGAAAAAAAGACCCATTTCAGAAATACATACCAAAGGAATTACAGAAGAAGCATACAACAGAAGCTCATACGGGAAGGGAAGGTGTAGGTACAGCCTGCCTGGCTAGGATTCTTAATTGAAGTCAAGTGATAAGTTCATAGACCTGAAGGCTGTAAATTCTACTTTTTGTTCATTTGAAAAATCTCAGTAATAAAACTTTTTCATAAAGAAGTAGAGTGCCTACCTTTAGCTTCAAATTCTTTGACAACAAGGGGCATCCTGTCTTGATAAAAGGATTCTCCTCTCTCTACTAAGGAGATGTCCAATGCCTCGTAGATCTTACTAAACTCTGTAGTGGAAAAATATGAATAACATTTGAAGCAGGAAATATGCATCTAACATGCAACTTATTTTTAATCGACATTTATGGAAAACAATTACATAAAATAAGACACAGTACACTCAGCATGGTGCCACTTTGAAAAAGTGGATACAAATGTGGTAAGTCATACTCTACGTCAGAGTACCAGGAGTGAGAATTAGCCAGTGATAGAACACATGCTTAGCAGGCACGAGGCCCTGGTCATGCCCAGCTCCTTCCATTCTTCTGAAAAGGATCACGAGTATCAAATTCTTAGTAACATATAATCTAGTAATATCTCTTCCTTTCTGCATTTATTTCCTATCTATAAAGAGCACACACTTCTTAATGTAACTTTATTCTCAAACACGTAAATGAAGCTAGATGTGATAACATACATCTCTAGTCCCAGCTACTTGGGCAACTGCGACAGGTTACTCTGAGCCCAGAAGCTCCAGCCCTGCCTGGGTAACACAGCGAGACCCCATGTCAAAAGAAAAAGCCCAAGTGAAAAAAAAACAGATACAGTAAAGAAAGCCGGGCACTGTAGTACATGCCTGCTGTCCCAGCAGTCTGAGGGGCTGAGAGGCCAGTGTATCACACTTTGAATCCAGCCTGGGTAATGCAGCAACTTAGCCAGACCCTTTCTCAAATATTAAAAAAAAAGAAAGAAAGAAAGAAAAAAAAAAAAAGACCCTGTCTGAAAATATAACATTAAAAACGGCTGGGAGGTAGCTCAATGCAAAGTCCCTGGGAAACTTAATGAGATCCTGCCTCAAACTTAAAAACAGACTGGGGATAGACCTTAGTGATAGAGTATTCCTGAGTCCAATTCTCAGCACAGTATCAATATCTAACATATAAATGTATATATGTATCTATCATGTGTCTATCTACATATGCATATATGACCCAGTTACTGTAAAGCAGTTATATTTTATTACACCTCTTTTCTTTGGGTCCTATACACTTCTAGAAGGAATGCATTCCTAAGCTGTACAAATTCGGTTGCTGCTATCACCTGATTTTGCTGACTTTATACTTCTCTTATTAAACTATCTTCTTAGTTCTTTATTTTAGAAAAATATTTAAGGAAAAATAAAAACCATTTGCCAACACTCAAAATTTTAAGGGTTGAGGATGTAGCTCAATGGTAAAATGTATGCTGAGCATGGACAAAGTCCAGGATTGAATCACTAATATCATGTTAAAAAAAAGTTTAAAATGTTCTAGAAGACCAGTACTTAAGGAAACTAGAAATAGCATTTGCTAGGTGAGGGGTTGAAGCCTGGAAACTCACCGTGGCGGGAGACATCACAGATGAGCTTCCACGCTTGGGTAATATCTGGATCTTTACTCTGCAGCCGAACGACACACTGATATGCTCGCTTTTTAAATTCTTCTTCAGTATCAAACCTCTTCTTAGATTCCTATTTTTAAAAGAAGAAGAACCCATTCTGCATCGTTAGGTTAAGAATAATTCATTTCAAACACACACAAAACTGGAAGCTTAGAGCACCAGAACGAGTGCTCCACCTCCACAGTTGGGAATATTGTCTCAGGGCCGGGGATGGAGCTTAGCGGTAGCACGCCAGCCTGGCAAGAGCAAGGTCCTGAGTTCAATCCCTGGTACCACGCATACAAAAAAAGCAGTTACAGTGGGCAGGGGCCAGGTACAGCTCAGTAGTGAAGTGCTTGCCTAGCTGGTACATGGCCCTTTTGATTCCCAGTATCGCCACTACCACCACTCCCAATAATCATTACTACAGACAAATGTACCAAAGAGTCCTGTTATTTCTCTTGAAATTGTTTTTCCTGATAATACAAAACTATAACTTGGTCTTTCTTCTGTTTTCCCTAGTCACAAAAGTCTACATTAAACTAAAACTTTTGTGTTCAAGTATGGTTAAAAACTGCTTTAAAAACAGCTTACAGGGCTGGGGATTTAGCTTAGTGGTTCTGGCACCTATCTTGCAAGGGCAAGGACCTGGGTTCCATCCTCCAGTAACCACATACAATACTGGGTGTGGAGACTCACACCCAGCAGCAATCATTACCACATACCACAGTGCTGGCGTGGTGGCTCACGCCTGTAGTCCAACATTCTGGAGACAGAGGCAGGAGGATGCTGTGATGTGAGTTTAAGGCTGAGCTCTGGGTCAGCCTGAACTACAAAGCAAGACCCTGTCTCTAAAAAAAAAAAAAAAAAAAAAAAAATCAGCTAATAGCTGCTTGTGGTGGTGCAGCCTGTAATCACAGCACTCAGGAGACTGAGGCAGGGCCACTGCTATGACTACTATGCCAGCCTGAGCTATATATACAGTGAATTCAAGGTCAGCCTGAAAGTCATACCAAGGCCCTGTCTCCAACTATAAGCAAGTAAATAGACACTATTAATCCCACTCACTGCCAAACAAGCAGTATCATTTTGATGCTTAAATGCAGATACTTCCATTCAAACGTACAGAAATGTCTTAAAACTGGAAATTACTTCACTGCAGGCCATAAATTTTAGCAATGTATTACAAACATTTGCTTGCATTAATGATTCAGCTTCATTATAATCAAAAGTTAGAGTTCAACAGATGGTGTTATTATTTTACTAATTCCACATCAAGAGCTTACTTTCAAATAGCTAGCTTATTTTCAAATCTTCATTAGAAGTCACCAAAAAACAAAAATATTAAAAAGTCTCAAGCATTCAGTTTTTGTTTTTTTCTTTTTAAGTCAGGGTCCCACTTTTATAGCTCAGGTTGGTCTTGAACTCAGCAATCCTCCTGCCTCTGCCTCCCCAGTGCTGGGATTACAGGCGTGAGCCACCACGCCCAGCACTGTGGTATGTGGTTCTGATTGCTGGTGGGTGTGAGTCACCATACCCAGCATTGCTGAATGTGGTTACTAAGGACTGAACCAGACCCAGCACTTGCAAAGCAGCCCAGTAATCTTATTCTTAAGGAATTAACATAAGGAAGCAACGTAGAAAAGGCAAGAAAATCTCCGTACAATATATTATTTTACTGGGTAACAGAGCCTCCAATGAAAAGGAAGAGAAAATTCCCTTGGGGATTAACATAAACTTAACAAACCAATGCAGTGGCAGCGAGTGTACTAACATCTTAAGTATGCAAAAGTGAACAATAAAATGGTAAGTGAGCACAAAGACAAACTATACTTGGCCAAGGTTACCCCAGCAGGAGTCTGCCATACTAACAAGTGTCTGGAAGCTACTGGCCACCACTCTGAGTACCTCTTCTGATTGTGGAGGCCAAAGGTAAGTTGTATTAATGGCACGATGTTTCAATACATTCAGTGTTAAAATATCTACACACGTTATACACATTATTTTTATACACGTTTTCCTTTTCCTGAAGTGTGTGAACATCTTTTTTTTTTTTTTTTTGGTGAATTCCATATTTGTATATGAATTAGTCAGAGTTAAAGTTAGTCATTGTGGATTACGGATGATGCAAGGATAGGGTTCTATTGGCAGCATGGTAAAACGGCAATTATGGATGAGGCATGAATGTCTTTTAAAAGCTGTTCATATACATGTATGCTTAATACCTGCAAAATATTAATAATGCTCTTAGTACTACAATGTGTTTTCATTAATGAACTTCTAATTTGGTAGGATTTGGTATCTTTTCTGTTGGTGCTGTGGACTGAACCCAGGGCCTTCACACTGGGGGACAAACCTATCCCGTTTTCTTCGCTTGTCTTTGCTCTGAGACAAGGTTTCCCTAAATCGCCTGAGCTGGGTTCGAACTCATGACCCTTCTGCCTGAGGCCAAGTGCTGGAACTGCCAGTGTGCACCACGACATCCAACTGGAATTTAGTTTTTAGCAACAAAGCAAAAACAAGCTGCAAGAGCTAAGGACAGCTGTGCTGGGCATATAATCAAATGACATGAATCCAAGGGGGCCAGTTCATCTTCATACAACCCCATGGTAGAGATGCAGGAATCAAAAATTTAGTTTTTCAAGTAGGTAAACACAGTGAAGCAGCTTTTATTGTTACCCATGTGATGCAGTTTCATTATGGATAAACCTGCACGTATAGAACCTGCAAATGCCATTTTGAACTACCCCAAGAAAATGAGTCATTTAATGATGATGAGTGGCATCTATACAAACAATACGTGGTATCAAACCTTATAAAAGGCCTGAAGATCCCCAATCGACGGCGAAACTGTCAGATAATCTGGAAACTTATCTTGCAGGTGAGCAATAAGCATGCCAAACTGGGTCCCCCAGTCTCCCACATGGTTTATCCTAATAAGAAGCACAGCATATGAAATAATTTTTAAAAATAATTTTAAAAAATGATGCAGAGGTTGAAAGGAGAAGTACATTCCATCAGAACATCATGCTAATCACTCTTGTTTACCTATTTCTTCAAGTGGGGTGCAAACTCCCCTAGAAGAGAAGGCTCCATCTCTTATGTTCACCCCTGTACACCTAACAGAGGTACCTTACCTAAGATTTGCTGAATAAATAAGCTTTCTATCAGTGAACTGGAATTTGCTTATGTAGCAAATCGGGACCGTGACAGGTGAGTCTGTGGTGATTAATCCCAGGATTTTAGGAAAACTTCACTTTTAATTATTCTAGTAAAACTCAGACCAATGAATGGTTTCTAAATGTCAATGGACAAAATCAATTCCTCTCTGCTTTTATTTAAGACCAAACCACCATATCACCTCTGAAGTATATTATGACTATAGTTTCTCTCATTTTTCTAGGTTCTTTACTGTGGCCAGGGCAATTAATTAGATGATACCAATAGAATAAAATCCCAATTCCTACCATGGTCTACGAGGTCCAATATGACTTGTTCTCGCCTAGCCACACCCCACACACTAGAATATAATGCTCTGAGATACAGAAGGTACTCAAAAAAATAACCATGGTATGAACGAGGAGCTTTATAGTTTTTTCACATAATAGATTAATAAACCAGTTTAGAGGAGATGCCCTGGATGTACTTAAAAAGCTTAATACACTCCTCCTGTTGGCTGGAACCACCAGAGGTAAGTGAATGACGGTTCCATCAGCCAGCTTGTACCACTGGTGGTACAAATGATCTAATCGTTTTTTATCAGTATTTTTACCAATAAAATTAATAACCAGCCTGATGGGACAGTCATGCATGTGCCAGCTGTGGTTCAAGCTAAGCATATGGATTACAGCCCCCTCGTTCACAGTGACTAGACAGCACAACCACTGAGTTATGTATCATTTGCTACAGAAATTGTCTGAAGGCAAGAGCACTCACCTGAGCACATTATATCCTGCAAATTCGAAGAGGCGGCTCATACTTTCTCCTATGATAGTTGATCTGAGGTGGCCTACATGCATCTCTTTAGCTATGTTGGGAGAAGAAAAGTCAACTATAACCTGAGATAGACAATAAAAAAATTTTTAAAAAGGACATATAAATGTAAGTGTTGCTAACATAACAATAAACTTAGACTTAACTGTTAAGATTCTCTCACAGATCTATCTGTATGTTAAATGAAAAAAATTCTCTTCTGCAAGTAACTATTTAAGTAATACCTGCATAAGTTATCAGCTAGCTACCTCAAATGCCTATGGAATGAGGTGAGAAAAAAAAAAAATCATAAGACCCATTAAAACTTCTGAATCACTATCATATTCATAATCTCAAGCATTTACGATTAAGACTATGTTTAAAAATGAAAGTCATTCCCAGCTATGGCATTTTCCATCTTCTATGATACTAATGTATCAACAGAAGATTGTACACATACCTTTTTATTCTCTCCAATGGCAGGGAGTTGAACTCCATTCACCAGGAGATTGGTCAACTGTTCTGATACAAAATCCTTTCTTAAGTGGACATTAATGAAACCTAATGGGCAGGAAGGAGGAAACAAATCAGATAGTCTCCCATCTTGAACGACTGCTGACTCTATTTCCTTGCACTGGCTCCAGACAAAGCTCGTCAGGACCCTACCACCACCTCAGGCCACCAACTTGTTAGCTTCTGTTACAGCTTCAGTTTCAGACCTTCACTCTTCTCCTGCAAGCTTCCTACTTAATTCAGAACCTGTTTAGTTGTATCAAATGATTTGTTATGCACTTACCAGGATGCAGAGGCCCCTTTGCTGTAGACTTAGCCTATCCCGTTTCTTGTAGAAAACTGCATCACCGGGAGGCATGGTGACTCATCTAAGATCAGGGGCCAAAGAGTAGCTGGTCAAGGCGAAAACAGATCCCTAACCTCCAACTCCAGGTGCCCTGACTATCTTGTTCGGTCTAAGTTTGTTTTTATTAACAGCTCTCTGTTTCTGTTTCTCTTTCCAGCAATGCTGGGCACTGATGCCAGTTCTATCGTGCACTCTACCATTGAAGCTATATACCTAATTCTGGGATATGTTTTTAAAAAATACTTAATTTTAGTTAGAGCAATTTTGCCCCCGTAATTATATTCATTGTAGGGATTGACAAGTCTGTATTGAGCCAACATCATAAATACAGATGAACAACCAGGAGAACAGGCCAAAAACCACATAAGACAATTACACTAAATCACGGTACCCTTTTAGATACATTATCCACATTGGATTATACCATTTTTCTCTCTTCCTGTTGTCTCTTATTTTGCACTTGATTTATATGAGGCTTCCCATAGAAGAAACCATGCAATACTCAAGTCTGGGTGTCTGATTTACTTAATGTGGTGTCAAGGTGCACAAGATAGAAAGTTTTTTGGTTTTTGAGACAGGGTCTTGCTTTGTAGTCCAGGTTGGCTCTGAAATGACTATGTAGTTCAGGCTATCCTTGAACTCTTGGCAATCCTCTTGACTCTGCCTCCTGAATGATGGGATTATGAGCCACCATGTCTGGCATTGTGGTATAAGGTGCTGGGGATCGAACCCAGGACCTTCAGCTTGCAAGAAGATACTGAAACCACTAAGCTAAATTCCCGGCCTCACAAGATGTAAGTTTTAATGCTAGTTGTTATTTTTTTAAAATTCCAAACATGTCTCATCAATACAATACAAGTATTAAGAAGAATAATGGGGCCGGGGATTTAGCTCAGTGGTTCTGGTGCCTATCTTGCAAGCACAAGGACCCAGTTGATTCCAGGTAACCATATATAATCCTGGGTGTGGAGACTCACGCCCAGCAGCAATCAGTACCACATACCACAATGCCAGGTGTGGTGGCTCACGCCTGTAATCCCAACACTGGGGAGGCAGAGGTGGAGTATTGCTATGATGTGAATTTGAGACTGAGCTCAGGGCCAGCCTGAACTACAAAGTGAGACCTTGTCTCAAAAAACCAAAAAGAGAAAGAAAAATAATGTATCATACCAGGACCAGCAATTTCAACTTTTTCAATACATTTGTTGTTCGGCAGATGTCTGGTAATGTTTTCAGCAATTTCTCTTGGATTTACTTTCTGGTCTTTGGCTTTGAGCATCTACAACACAAAATAAAGCAATTCTTTACAAATTACGTCTCACCAAGTTACTTAGAAATTCATATTTGACAAAAAAATGGGAGATTTTGCAAAATACATCAAGCCTAGTGTAGTGGTGCCTGAATATAGTCCCTGCACTCAGGAGGCTGAGGCAAGAGGTTTGTGAGTTCAAGGTCAGATTACAACAACTGCATTATGAGACTTTATCTCAAAAAAACAAGAGACTTTATCTCAACAAAAACAAGAAACCCAAACATTCATCAAAAGGCAGGGCAGAACAGGAAAAGTGACAAAACCACATGATCTCCATTTCAAAATGAGTTCTACATGTATACTCAGAACGTTCTGAAGAAGGTACAATAAAGTCTACAATAAAAAAGCCTGACCCCATCATACTTACATTTTAAATTTTCAAGTCATAAAAGTATGTTATATTTCTACTTGAATAATAAACACCAGTTGTATATAAATAAGATTTGAACTTGCTAATATTAATCTGTTGATCAAAGAAAGGAAAACAAAAGAGCTCCTGTGCAGTCAAGCACAGAAGCGTCAGAGGAAGACAACCCTGAAACATGAGGGCCCGGGATGCAGCTCAGCAGCACAGTGCCTGCCCAGCCTAAGGCCCCGAGTTTGATTCCAGGTACAAAAAGGAAGAAAACAAACATGAGACTTTCTGAAAGACAGAGGAGTGGTAAGGAGCAACAAATGAAGTTCTCCAAGATCTGGAATACAGACAATGGCAAATAACCTTGGGAAGAAAAGGAGGGGGAAGGTGTGCATCCCCAGGACCCAGAACGAGCCTAAAGAGAAAACTGGAGCCCATACAGAAAATGAGGAAATAAACCTTAATGTGGGGGGAGCAGCTCCTGGCCGGACAGTAGAACAAATCTACAGGCACAAAGTACAAGTGGGCAACTCCAGAGGCCTCCAGGAAGACGAGCACCAGTGCAACACAGCAGTGTATGCTGTGTGCTCCAACAGCTGGTGATCAACTCCAGTCCAAGCAACTGAGTGCCGTGCTCCCTGGAGAGGCTGCTTGGCTGGATGCCCCTTTCAGTAAGGGCCCAGTGAACACAAGACCTGGAGCCGCCCTGGGCGGCGTCATCTTGGTACCATGCTGAAATCTGTCACAGGGCGAGGGACAACTGTGGGAGATGTCGAAGGTCACAGAGCTGTGGTCAGGCTGGCAGTAGATACCCTGAGTGTTGTAGGCTGAAAAATTCAGGCCCCAACTTCACAAACAGGCCAGGATCAGCCTAAACTTCTAGGAAGCTAAAAGCATCAGAAATGACACACTCTGCCCTCCATCCTACTGCAGGGTCGCTGGGATTAGTAGCAGGGAACTGGCTCCGTCTACCTCCTTTCTCTACCAGTGGCAAGTCATGCCCTCAACTGGCTGCTGCCACTAAACAATAAATCTCACAAGACAATCACAGATCTGAAATCACAGAGAAATCTTTTGTGCTTTCATTTTGGTTTTTTGTTTGCTTTTTTAAATGTTTCTGCTTCTTCAAGAGTGTAACTTTGTTCTTTTGTTGTTTTGTGTTCTTTCTTTCATGTCTTAAGTTTCATGAAGCTTGGGTAATCTTCCACTGTCATGCAGCCTTGCTTTTTATCTCTACTTTTTCCCTCTTACTGTTAAGTTTTCTCCCCAAGGGTGAAACTACTCTCCACCAACTGGATATTTTCTGTAAGTTTCTGATTTGTTTTATATTTTGATGTGTAATTATAAAACCTTATAGCTATGGTTGAAGGTAACAAGTGAACAGTTATTAGTCTGTCACTTTCTAGACTTTGCCCATGCTACTGTTATTGTAGTGTTTTAGCCAGGGTGACACACTTGTTGCGAACAGCTGCTCTTCTTTGTATGGCAATATGGAGACTGTCTACCGGTCATAAATAACACCACAGGATGGTAGCAAAGACCTTGGTGCTATGTCAAATAGGCGGCAACCTCTTGTCTTTAATAAAGTGAAGAGGCAGGAACTTTGGGACTGATTCAGAAGCCAAAAGCAACACCTAGAAGGGATCTCTTAAAAGCAGTCAGTTACTAAAGAGGTTTTGATGCTACCTACCACAAGCAATTTATAAGCATTCACACAGAAAACAAATGGAAAATGAGAAGACATTGGATGCAAGATGCAACCCTAGACCTAGAGCTCATCCAGGACAAATGCAGATATCACTGGAGTGCAAGAAATCAAAAGGCACCCAGCTGAACTTTCTGAAAAGGTAGGAGTGTAAGGAAAGCAGGTGAAAGTCTCTAGAAATAAACACATCAGAGAAAATTACCCAGATAGCTAAAGAAAAGAATGACCAGGGCCAGGGATTTAGCTCAGTGGTTCCTGTACCTGCCTTGCAAGTGCAACGGCCTGGGTCAGATGGCCGGTAACCATATACAACAATGCTGTGTATGGCAACGAACACCCACTAGTAATCAGTACCACACGCTAGGTGTGGTGGCTCAGACCTGTAATCTCAGCACTTGGGTGGCAGAGGCAGGAGGGTTGCTGAGTTTGAGGCTGAGTTCAGGACCAGCCTGAACTACATACAAGGTGAGACCCTGTCTCAAAAAAACTTAAAAATGAAGAAAAGAATGACCATTATGAAGGACATAATTAGTGAAATTAGAGCAGATGAAGATTTAAAAAGGGAAAAAGAGCTTTGGAAAATATGTCCAACATAGCAAAGAACTTTACATCCAACATAAAGTAGATTAAAATAGATGTTCCGGAGATTAAAAATTCTATTGCAAATTTTTATGCTGCAGAATTAAACAATGTGAAGACAGACTAACAGGGGCTGGGGATGTAGCTCAGTGGCACTGTGCCTGAATGGCAAGTGCAAACAAGGTCTTGAGTTCGAGCCCCAGTACCCCTTCAAAAAAGGTTATTAAAACAAGAGGACAAGGTTGTGCTTAACAATCTTCAGATGAAATACTTTTTAATAATAGCATGAGTTGATGAAAAATCAATTCAACAGTTGACAGACGATACAAAGAGGATTAATGTAAAATTATTTGGAATCAGTGAAAAGGTAGAAGATAGGACAAAGGACATAAACACCCATCCAGGGAGTTAATATCAAAAAACTTCTCAAGCATGGAAAAAGAATTTGATATTCAGAAAAATCAGGCACAAAGAATTCCAATTAGCTATAGTAAGAAAAAAAAATCTATACCAGGGCATATAATAGTCAAGATGCCAGATACTTAAGAGAAGAACATAATATTCAAAGTTATTAGAAAAAAGACATCACCTATAAAGAAAATCTATCAGAATTACAGCGAAGTTCACAATACAAACCCCAAATGCAAGAACTTGGAGTGAAGCATTTCAAGATTCCTCCCCTCAAAAAAACCCTCCAACCCAGATTGATGTACTCTGCAAAATTATCTTTCAAAATTGAGGGGAAAAGAGGTACTCCCATGTTGAAGAACACATGAAAAAATTCATGACGACCAAATCAGCATTCTAAAAAGTGGACAGATATTCCACAAGAAAACAATGAAGAAAATTCCATAAATCTCAAGAGAGTGAATACATCAGGAAAGGCAATCAATTAAACAGAAGGGATAGGGAATCAACAACAGGAAAATCAAAAGACAAGGCTAAGGAAATACATTTTAGTTATAACCAGCATTTTAGTTAGGTTTTTTTTTTGAGACAGGGTCTCGCTTTTGTGGTTCAGGCTGGCCCTGAGCTCAGCCTCAAACTCACATCACAATCCTCCTGCCTCTGCCTCCCGAGTGCTGGGATTACAGGCGTGAGCCACCACGCCCGGCACTGTGGTATGTGGTACTGGTTGCTGCTGGGTTGAATCTCCACACCCAGTATTGTTATGTTGTTACCGGGGAATCAAACCCTGGGCCCTTGCGCTTGCAAGACAGGCGCCGGAACCACTGAGCTAACTCCCCGGCCCCATAACCACCAACTCTTAACTCACCAGTCAAAAGAAAAACTGGTAGAAGGGATGAAGAAACAAGATCCAATAATATGTTACATACAAGAAACATACTTAACTCAGAAAGAATTTCACAGACTACAAAAAAGTAAGGGAACAAATTTTATGTATATGGGGGGGGGTGGTAGGGTGGGTAAGGTTATGGGAGAAAATGAGAATTAAGTTGTGTCTTATACTGGTACAAATCCCCATTATGGAGTGCAATCATGATGTGTATATTTAATGTACCAATAAAGATAATAATAATTAAAAAAAAAAAAAGAATTTCACAGACTGAAACTCAAATGGGTGAATGGATAAAGATGATGTGGTTTTTAATACAACGGAGTATTACTCTGAGAAGGGTAAGCTCAAGACATTTCCAGCTAAATGGAAACACGTTGAGGCCATACTATAATGGGAATCTGACACGTATTTCAATTCTGCATTGTTTTTCTGGTGTGAGAAACCTAAAGTAGAATAAGAACTACAATGTATAACAGACACTGAGAAATGAGAACAAAATTTTCAAATGAGAAGGGAAACAAGAGAAGAGAAAGGACAGAAGTGACAAAAAAAACCCCAAAAAGATGAAAAAATGGAAGCAAAGCATTTGTAAATAAGAAAAGTCTAAGACGGGGGAATGGGATAAAAACAGCAAACTATGTTCTACAAGCACAAATTTCCTATAATGAATGTTAGTATTATATATATCTAAAATATTTATACCAATAAGTTATTTGCTTAAAAAATAAAATTTTAAATAATAGAATATTGGTTGAATAAAAAACAAAAATAAAAGCAAAAAACAAAAACCAGGAACTCCCCAATTTAAAGACCCAATTCAGAAATGGGCATCTGAAATAAATAGATGTTTCTCAGATGAAGAAGTAAAAACAACAAATACATACATGAAAAAATGGTTAGCATCACCGGTCATCCAGAAATTCAGAGTAGAACAACACTGAGATTTCATCTTGGAAAGAATGGCTACCATCCAGAAATCAACAGTGAATGCTGGCAAAGCTGTGGGGAAAAGGAATCCTTCTCCACCGCTAGTGGTGGTGTAAACTGGTACATCCACTGTGAAAGTTTGTATAGGAATTCCTCAAAACTAGAAGTTTTGGGCTAAGGATTTAGCTCAGGGGTTCCAGCGTCTGCCTTGCAAGTGCAAGGTCCCAAGTTGATACCAGTAACCACATACCACAATGTAGCAATCAGTACCACACACCACAATGTTGGGCGTAGTGACTCATGCCTGTAATGCTAGCACTCAGGAGGCAGAAGCAAGAGGATTGCAGGCTTGCCTGGGCTACATAGTGAGCTCAGAGCCAGCCAGAACTACAAGAGACCTTGTCTCAAACAAACAAAAAACAAAACACAAAACTAGAGGCTTCATTTGAACCCACCATTCTACTTCTAGGTATCTTCCCAAAAGAGTTACAAGCATCATACCACAGTGATACATGCATACTCATGGTTACAACAGCACAATTTCTAATGTCTAAATCTTGGAAACCGCTAATATGTTCTTTGGGAGATGAATAAAGAAAATGTTTGTCTTATATACAAAGGAGTACCACTCTGCTATGCAGGACAAACTTGAAACATTTTTAGTTAAATGGATGCTCCTTGAGACCACACTAAGGCAAAATAACTAGGGTACACAAGTTTATCAAATTCTGTCTCTTATGTGAGAAATGCAAAGGGTTAATTAATGAGGAGCATAATGGAAGACAGATGCTGAGAAGTAGGAAGATGCTCTAAATGGGAAGGGGAACAAGGGCGGAGAAGGGAGAAGAAAGGGAAGGTAAGGAAAAGGAAAAAAGCATGGAAAAAGAAAATGGAAACAAAGCTTGTGTAAATGGGGGAGAGAAGAAGAGTTAGGAGGGAGGGAAGGGGAAATGAGAAAAAAAGAACTGAGATGTTATCTACAGGTACAAGTTCCCTACAATGAACATGGTCAATACAGATGCAAAATATCTATTAAAACACTAAAAAAAGAAATACCAGGAGGTTCATGGGGTCCAATCCAGCCTAGGCAACTCAAAACCTTAGTGAGAACCACCTTATTTCAAAATAAAAATAAAAAAGGGCTGGAGACACAGCTCCATGAGAAGGCACTGCAAATCAAATCAGAACACACCTGTCCAGTACAGAGGCCTATGGATATAAACCTAGGTCTTTGAGAGGTTGAGGCAAGAGGGCCTCAGGTCCAAGGCCAGCCTGGGTAACTCAGTGACATTCTGCCTCAAAGTAAAATCAGAAGGTCTAGGGATTTAGTGAGTGGCATGAGCTCTTGCTTAGCACATCCAAGGCTGTGGGTTTGACACTAAAACTCTATGACAAGGATTGTGGTTTGAACATGTTACGTTCTCCCTGAAGTGAACTACCAGTGGTCCATGTATGACCATCCCATCAGGTGGTATGGAGAGTCACACATGTATCACCTGTGGTTCAAACGAGCGGGAGCACGTTAGTCCACAGGACGAAGGGCGAAAACCTACCTCAAAGACAAAAGAACTGCATTGAATATTCAATGGGGATACTGATTAGTAATCAGCTTTTAGCAGATTTCTTACTTTCCAACAATCATTAACAATACATAGCAATCATGGACACTGCAGGAAGTAAGTACCAAAATAAAACAGTAGTCAATATTACGCTTAAATATTGAGAATATAAACTTCAACTGAAAAATCTAACCTTAAGCTTTAAAAAATAATGAAAAGTAAAAACATACACCTCTCTTCTCCAATATTTCAAACTATACCAAATGTCCTTCTCATTCAGGATACAATAATTTGCTGTTGCTCATGGAAAAGGTAATGATGAAGGGACCTAACAGAATCTTACTGCCCAGTGTCATAACAATACATTACCTGAGAAATACCCATGGCACTGTTACACTGATAATCTCCAAACTTGGGTTGCTGGCTTGGCGTTACTATGAGAGGAGGATTTTCCAAGTCTGGATATGCAGTCTTAATGGCACACCCAAAGATTTCTTGAAGGTGGTTATTAATGTTAATCATATTTTTAGTTGGTTTGCTCTTTTCTGCCTGAAGACTCTGCAAAAGAAAGAAAGAAAGAAAGAAAATGTCCAGTAATATACTATATTATCATACAACATGTCGCCCAATTTTTTTTTTTGTTGTTTTTGGTATTTTTTGAGAAAAGGTCTCGCTTTGTAGTTCAGGCTGGCCCTGAGCTCAGCCTCAAACTCACATCACACCAATCCTCCTGCCTCTGCTTCCTGAGTGCTGGGATTACAGGTGTGAGCCACCACTATGCCAGGCACTGTGTGTATGTGAGACTGAGTGTTGCAGGGCGTAAGTCTCCAACCCCAGAATGGTATGTGGTTACTGGGGGATTGAAGTGCTTGTGCTTGCAAGACAGGCGCCGGAATCACTGAGCTAAATCCCCAGATCTCCCCTAATATTTTGAGAAACACTCAAATATTATCAGAAAAACCAGAAGGGAACATGGTGCAATGTCATAGTGCAATGTTCTCCTACTTGCAATTTGCTGATACAGAATAAGAAGAGTTCATCCCCTGAAATCTCAAACACTCATGGGAAATTCTCTCAATTCTTTC